>CM050169.1:49507711-49631058 GCA_027410445.1 Discoglossus pictus | reverse complement strand
CTCATGAGCGATGTTGCTTGTATTTTCAAAGTACTGCGTGCCTTGCGGGGTTTGGCTAAGTTTTACGGGCTTAGGCCTTGTTTTGATCTTTTTTGAAAGCATTTTCATGGACACCATTTTTTTCCTTGCTTAGCCGATTTTCGATCTCCGAAAAACGGAAATTAAACCTTAAATTAGCTTTCAACCTCACTCACAGGCTCCCTGGCTTTCCCCCTGAGATGTGTGTGAGGTTTTTTTTTTTTTTTTTTTATTGATTTGGCGTTTTAGGCGGTCTTACGAGTTACGCGGTTGCAAAAAATATCCCCCATTAAAGCAGTAATTTTTTCAAAGTGTTGCGATCAGTGCCAAGGGCCGTAAAACTTTGGCACTGATCGCGGGCATCGCCATGTGCACCTTCAATCTCTTCCCATCCTCCATCGGTGGAGCGTCGTCTGGCAAATTACAGCTATGACGGGACAGGTGACCCTTAGAGGGACCCTGAAAGGGCACAATTGCGAGTCCTGCAATGAGTGCCTTCAGCTCATTGCGCATGTGCAAGCCCGTAACTTTTAACATTGTGTGACCAACATTCATAATTTATCACAACTATTATATGTTATATACAGTGGACCCTCGGTACTTGACTACCCGCAATGGTCATCGAAGTCTGTGCCTATAAGAACCAACTCCTCTTCCTCCACCATTTCATTGTCCCCTCAAGTCCTCTCAGTACAGTTAAAGTAAGGTGAAATTCTATGTTATATGATGTAATTGTTTTTTTTATTTATGTCTGTTTAGTTTTAAGGTTTTGTATCAAGAAACAAGACCATCAGTTCAAAATAAAATGTGAAAATTCTGGGGTCCGGAACGTATTATTTCTATTTACATTGATCTCTATGGGAAATGCTACCTTGGTACTCAACCTGGACTAGTGTGTGCGCTCCGGTTTGGCTTAATTTATATTCCCTCCTCCGACATGGCGTAACTCGATGGCGCTGAATCTACAGGGAGGCCATCGCTATGTTCGGTGCGAGAACTCAGCCCTTGAGGGCCTCGAACGTGCCTCTCATAGCTCAAGGCCTCTTCTGATGGCGAGCATTGCGATGGGGACGCGAGCGCGCGCTTGGTGGCGCGCTTCAAGTCGCGAACATAGAACCGGAAAGGACCATCAACCTTTCTGCTACTCAACCTGAACGCATAAAGGTTGAATACCTAGGTACCAGAGGAGGGCCCCGGTGCTTTGCTCTGCCCATGCCATGACAACATTGACATGATAAGACAGTAATAACACTAACATTTATTTCCTGTCTCTCTTTATAGTTTTATTATAGTTTTATTCCAAAGTGAAACCCACAGAGAGCTCTACAAATCAAGTTTAACAATTACATTTTTAATAATTAATTAAATAATTTTGAAATTAATTTACACCTTTATAAAAAAGAGAAATTTAGGAAAATAAACATTTGTTACACCGAAAATATATATGTTTAGCCAATCTTTGATACTTTATGAAGGTGACTTTTCCTTATAGGAAAGGCAACTTAATATACACATGGTTATAAAGTGCATGGGTTGCCATAGTAACGAGGATGGTGTACAGGACGAGGCGGGACTTGAGCTGAGCTCTGACTCATACATACAGCAGACTGAACCAATCAGCTGCGAGAGGCGTGTGTAAGGACGAATCCTATTGGTTGGTTGTTTCCCAGACGTAGCGTGTCCTGTCAGTCCATGTGGAGATTCACACTTTCTTCCGGTTAGAGATGGCAGCCCCCATGGCAGTGCAGGCAGGGAAAGTGCTGAGGAATTTAACGGCTAAGACTGGGATTCTGAGCAAGAACCAGGTGAGGAATAAGAGAGGCAAACGGGCTGAGGGTGGGTGTGCGATGTGGGGCTCTGGGGGTCGGCTACAGAGAGGGGTCTGGGGCAGGAGAGGCAGTGACCCCCACACAGGTCACTGGCATCTGACTGAGACTCCCTGACATGGATAGGTGCTGAGCTACTGCAATGAGTGTAATAGTGCATATAGTCACCCTAATATCAAGTTGTTTTGATTTAATCATAAAGAGCATGAAAACTAGCTACACATTGTGATATCTCAGTGTTTCTAAAGTGAATCATTTCTGAGGTAATCAACATTGTATCTGCTTTTATTCTTATGCAAACAAGCAGCTCACGATACTAATTAACTGGTTTGTTGTGCAAAGTATGCTTGTCTGTCTCTGTGGTGCCAAAACAATGCCCCCTAATGTTATCATGCAATTAGATCCATTCCCCTACCATTATCAATCACACAAAGCTGCATATTGGGATACTGAGCTTCATATACAGTACTGAATATCCTAAGAATGGTTTACTGTGTAGAGAAAAACAGCTAGTACAATGTATTGGCAATACTTCATTCTCTTTAATATGATACCAACTTGTTTGGAGTGAGTGTCAATTTAATTAGTGGTAAAAAAACTTGCAAAGTGGCTTCTTTAAGGTAGCAATTTTATCATTCACATATTAAACATTTACAACTTAACTGCTAATATTTTAATCATTGCAATTCATGATGTAATTTGGGGTTGTTACAGTTGTAATTAACTAACACGGAAGATAGTGAGTGCCGCCTTGCTCCATGGTGTGCCTTTGTCCTTCAGTTGTGTCATTTTGGATCCTGTGTGTCCTCTGTGACCTTTACTGAACCAAGAATAGTGTTTGTGATCAGTTTCTAGAAATTGTGGTTGTTCAGGAAATCCGTGTTCAGAAAGCTGGCACGTCTAGTGAGAAAACAAGTACCTGGATATGTCACAAAGTGCAACCTGCTGGTAACTTATTAACTGGATCTATCAAATGAAATCTGCTTTTAAGGGTACAATATATATATATGGGATTTTATAAGTTCCATATTTTCTTATGACTATTTCCTGGGGTTTGACTGCATTGTTTTCAGTTTAGAACCATATGATATTCAGATAGTGATTTGGCTAATTAGGCCCCATTGTTGGTAGATGGCTCAGAAATGGTGAAAATAAAAAAAAACTGGACAGAAATATGACAGGAATAACATTTTAAGACTGGGAATGCTGTACCTTCGGTCTCCTCCAGTCCAGTTTACAGGCCTCACGATGAGCGCCGCTCATTGCAGGCCTCGTTAACCTGCAACTTTTGTGCTTGGGAACATCATGTGTCTCTTTCCAGCATCCGTATTATTTTGCTTGTTTTTTGTTTTCTTCGAGTTATGCTCTTGAAACAATTTCGGATGTTAAATTATGAAACTGCGTTCATCGCGATCAGCAGCAAAGTGCTATGTTTTTCTGCCTCCTGTCTATGGTGTTTTAAAGTCTTGCTTGCCTGTCGATGAGTGCCTGCAATGCCTAACTCCCGCGGGCCTCGCGATGAGCACCTTTGGCGCTCATTGTAGCCCAAGTCCCACGGGCCTCACAGTCGCGTGCCTCAACTGCTTGCCTCGCTTTGCGAGGGTCGCAGTTGCTGCCCTCGGTGTGCGAGGGCCGCAAGTGCGTGCGCAACATCGCAAACATCACCAACATTTACAAGATCCACAACTATTATATGTGATAGTAGAAGTTCTCTAACTGATACCTAAGAACTGCCGGTGGTGCTTGATCTCCATTCCGGTGGGCCTCGGTACTCATGGTATATATATATATATATATATATATATATATATATATATATATATATATATAAACACTATAAAATCACATATAATAGTTGTCAAACTGCGAGACGTCGTCACGCTTTGCGTGGTGCGTACGAGCTAGGCGATGAGCACCAAAGGCGCTCATCGCCCGCAAGCCTTGTATAGCGAGGCGAGCTGTTAAGGCACTAAAACTCCCAGCACAAAGGCAACGAGTGCCTACGAGCAGTGAAGGCAATGAAACACGTGGGACTTAGCCACCAAACACTTAGTAAACGCGGGACCGCTTCAACCCCGTATTTTTGGTAGCTCGTATATTTTTTTTTTTTCAAAGTCTCGCCATTTTTTTTTCTAAGTCTCGCGTTTGCTTGGAGAATAATAACCAAACCGCGAACCCCCCCCCCCCCCCCCCCAAAAAAAAAGACAACAAGAACATCACACACAGCATGGGGGAACAGCAAGGACTTTTGGGAGTGAGGTTGAACGTGAATTTAAGGCAATTTTGGATGACTTTCGTCACTTAAAAATCGCCTAAGCAAGAAAATAATGGCCACCAAAAAAAAATGAAAACGAGGACCAGGCAAAACACTGCCAAACGCATAGCACCTTCACACAGGAACGTACGATCTACAAAATACACTATTACAAATGTCGGAAATGCTTGCGAGCCGCGTAACACATTAATAACATTACGAATCTACAATGCCGCTTTCCCTCACGCACGCAGCCTATTTCTAATGCACAGTTGGGACATTCATTACACTTTATCAGCAGGGCACCAATACTCAAACTGTACATTGTATGCTGCTGGAAAATACAAACAGATTGTTAGCTCTTTAGGCTATTGATTGATGGATATATTAATCACAAATAGGTCAAGTATATTAATTTATTCATGAACTAATTCATTCACTTTTTGGTTAACTAATTATACATAAATATATATCTCTCTTTCTGATGAGTGACGAAGGTGCTCAGAGGAGCAAAAGTACACGAGAGGAGAGGCCCGCAATGAGCGCCAAAGGTCCTTAGAGTACAAAAACCTTGACATTGTGTGTCAAACAGCATTCCCATGGCTTAAAATGTTATGGCCTCGTCATTTTTGACGGGCAAGTCGCTAGTTTAAAAATAGTAAAAATATATACAAGGCAGCAGTTTCTTTATAAGTGACTGGCAATATGTTTCATTTAAATGTCCTCATATGCCACACTTTGCCTTTCAAAAAAAAACACAGTGTTTTAAATATTTTTATTTTAGCCAAACAAAATGATAAAATTCCTGTACTAAAATAAATAAATGGTAATCCCAAGCCTGTTGTCTTGGGGTTCTACTGGACCCCGCCCTGTCCTTCATCCCTCACATACAATCACTAACTAAATCTTGTCTTCTCCATCTAAAAACCATCTCCAGAATTCGCCACTTTCTTACACAAGACACAACTAAAATCCTTATACACTCTCTCATCATCTCCACTTCAATCCATTATGAATGCCTCTGCTAGACTCGTCTTGCGTACACAACGTTCAGTGTCGGCATCACCTCTTTGTCAATCACTACACTGGCTTCCCGTAGCCTCCAGAATAAAATTTAAAATCCTGACCCTAACTTTCAAAGCCCTCAACAAGAACACCCCCCCATACATTTCTGGTCTCATCTCCAAATACTCCCCCACCCGCCCTCTTCGCTCTGCTAATGACCTTCTTCTTTCCACAACTCTTGTCACCTCCTCTCACTCTCGCCTTCAGGACTTTTCTCGTGCTGCCCCTATTCTCTGGAACGCCTTGCCTCGCTCCACCAGATTATCCTCCAGCCTCAAAACATTCAAAACCTCTCTAAAAACACATCTCTTTAAAGAAGCATATCGCCTTCCACCCTAACACACTCTCAAATCTCTCTCCCTCCTTTTCCTCACACAATACCTTTAGGATGTAAGTCTGTGAGTTTCAATCCCACA
This sequence comes from Discoglossus pictus, assembly GCA_027410445.1. Taxonomy (NCBI): domain Eukaryota; kingdom Metazoa; phylum Chordata; class Amphibia; order Anura; family Alytidae; genus Discoglossus; species Discoglossus pictus. The sequence continues at coordinate 49,625,479 of CM050169.1, read as the reverse complement.
AGGTGTTTTGGGGAAAGCACCATGGACACTGGATTCCAAACTCAAAGTCAGGGCCCTCCTTTTTTTACTATGTGTTAATTTGTATGTATCTTTGTCTTGAACGTATCTTATGTACAGCGCTACGGAATATGTTGGCGCGTTATAAATAAACAATAATAATAGATCATTTTTGTTTAGTCGTGTCTGACTCTCTGTGACCTTGTGGACTGCAGCATAGCAGGCACATCTGTCAGCCACTGCCCCTCTGAATACCCTCAAGCTCATGCTCATTGCTTCAAGTAGGCGTTAATTGGGAGAAGTATTTAACACATCCACCACCAGTTTACAGCAATGTGTGCATTTTGTTAAGTGATCAAAAATGAAATTATATTTCCAAAGATTAAAGGAAAAGTGAAAAAATAAATGTTTTTTTTTTTTTTTAAGTTGAGTAATTTAAGTGGTGTATTTTAGTCTGTGATATCCAACATAGAAGAATGGGATCTGCTTTGTATAATATTGTCTTTTAGATATTTTGCCGACACGTCTCAGGACTCTGCCGCCTGCTGTATTAAATATTTGTTTTAATAATTTTGTGTTTGTGAGAATATTAATTTAGTGATCACTTGTGGGCGTACTTATATGGCTGGAATCGTTGAGGAGTCTTCCTCAGCCTGGCAGAACCTTTAACTCCAAGCCATAAGACCAGGAATGTACAGGAATATTGTTTGCTTTTTTCTTCTTCTTTGCACAGTTCTTTTTAAACCCCACAGCTTGAAAAACTCAGGATGTGAATCTCTTATTTATGAAGTTGAGATGTGAAGGGGAAGTTAACACCTCACTGTGTAGATTTATCACCAGACAGCCGCCTGTTGAAGACTTGCTGACATATATCTTTATATGTTCATCATATTATACGCGTATGCTGCATTCATATAAAACTTTTTATTTTTTTTAGAAGCTCATAAGAAACTTAAATGTAAAATTACATATTAGATTGGTGTGTATATATACGGTAAGCTGTTTAATTTTTTTTAAACATGCATCGTAATTTTTTGTAAATGCAAATAAATCTCGCTTGTAAAATAAAAACTGTGTGTATATGAAGTAAATTTGTGTTCACATTTGAATGTCTAAATATAGTTAAAAAAAACGTCTTAAACTTATTTCCAGCCCAGAATTCCGAGGAAAAAGTCATTGCACTGCATTCTGGGAAACTGGACAGGGACATGCAAATGAGTCCACAATGCATTATCACTCATTAATCTAATATCACTTTATAGATGGCTCGTTTTACGCATGTGCTCACTGTATTACACCGCTTTGAAGCATAGCAGAGGATGGATTATGTACAAGTTAGGAGACCAACCCACAGATTGCATTGTTTCAACCTAATATTTCTCATCACTGTGCGGCTGGTACCTAACTCCTGATGTAGGTTGTTGGGAAGATATTAACCACATCATTTAGTTTTATAGTGTACAAAAAGTTATAGAAGCACCCATTGTACGTATGTATGTATGTGTGTGTGCTTCCTGGGAGCCCAGGTTGCTACTGGCTCCTAAATATTTTTCAAGGTGTAATGCATCTTGGTTCGTGTCACAGTGAAGGGACAAGAAAGTTAGTAGTTCATTTTTTTATTTTTTATTATTATTTTGGCCTTCAATCGCCGCCGCCTCTTCTTTTTCTTCAGTTGGGTAATATGAGTTTGCTGAGAGATTCCTTTTCTATCATTGCTCTTATCACAGGGTGTTTTATTGCTTGTTAACTATTACACAGGATAACTGTGTAACCCACTGATGGTAAAACAACTCCTAGGCTTTTACAGGGACGCATAATCAAAAAACATAGACTTACAAAAAAAGTTTGATTTAGAAGTTAATATACAAAAAAAGAAAGAAACTAAGAAACAAATGGCCACATGTTTATCCCATTACAGGTAGAGTAAGCTCCGGGAAATCAGGCTGCTAAAGTTGCCACTTGTGGCTCTAAATTACGTCATCTAATTATAATATCTGTATGAATGAGTCTCTAAGTATATCCTGCTTGGTTTTTGCAAAATTGACCTGTCCGATTCTAAATATTAAATATTTTTGCCCAGCCTGTCAGCCAGGTGATTTTAGCCCTGACAGAAACTATTATTGCTAGCATTATTCCCATACCTTTACCTGTCAGGTCACAGGAATTTACGAAGTCAGAACATTCCCGCATAGAGCAAAGGTCACCCAACGCCTTGCAACATTAAGCTATTCTGTTGCCTTTTAATTACACCAACTTGCAATTCATTCTTTGTTTACCTGTCACTGTGCCGTATTCTATTGCCCAATTCATACATTTATACACCCTTAAAACCACTCTTGATATTGCCACATATTCTATTGGCTACTCGCAATCCGATTACAAGTTCCCCGTCCACAATCACCACGGGACAGCCAAACCGCAAAACTGGCCTTGGAACTCCATTGGTTTTAGAACAGTTCAAACATTACGAGCTCTAAATAAGTAAAGTTACACAAAGTTGTTGTTCTATTAGGCCTGGAGCACTAAATCGCAAATAAAGTCTGACCCACAACTGAAAAAAGTATCACGTTTCTATCTAAAATATTACTAGTACTAAATAGGACTCACCAGGGCTTTTTCGAACACTTGTTAGAGCTGTAACAACAATTAAACACACAATACTGTACTATAAAAGCATGCGAAGGCATGGAAAGACATTTAAATTAATTGCACAACAGTCTCAAATCCACAAATATGCAATTTAAACTTTTTTTTTTTTTATGTTATTTTGGAAAAATATCAATCCTGGGACTCAAGGGGGTTAATACTTAACATGTAACCCACATGGATCAAAACAGATGATCTAATGCATTTTATAGAGTGCTAGATTGCAAGCCCCCATCGGCAAATATTACTTAGTGACATTCATTTGTGGCCTCAGATTGCGTCTAACTTCCATGTTTTACTGACATCATGATGACAGTCTCATTTACTGTTGGCTGTGTCTAAGAAGTAAATTAAGGGCTTGATAAATATTGTTAAATCCTATGATCACGCCCCTTGAAATCCTACTTAAAAAGGCAGAGTTTACAAGTTTAGGATTAAGGAGGTAAATTGCGAGCTGGAGTCAATAGAATACATCTAAACATTTGGAGAAAAAAACACCCACAGATAAAATTATGGGTGAATGGCATTTGTGAGCTTCTAATAGAATCGGTCTCAATGATATTAGACCTGGTACTTTTATTCCAGGTCTCTCATGCTTTTTATGTGGGCCTAGTACCTCCTCAGTCATCTTTTCTTCTGACGTGAATGAAATAAACTGAATATTTCTCCGCTATTAGCTTTCTGTAAGAAAATCTAATGTAAATATTAAAAAAAAAAATAGATAAAGTCCACTGCAGGGTTATAAAAAAAAAAGATACTAATTACATGCCAGATATTTCCTTGCTGTGCATTTCTCCCAAGTATTGTATAAAAAGGCTGTTGTCTGTATGTGATCCTCAAGAAAAACCATGGATATCTCTGACTTTGATGTCTTAAGCCTGGGATGCACAAATATATGGCTGTACACTAGATATAAGTGGTGGGGGTTATTATATCACTGAAGTGTGAGTTATTTTTAATTATGTCATCTTGTGAATGTTTTTACTTCTAATTATGCTCATTGGCCAGGGCTTGAGTAGTAAATAAAATAAAAATACAGGTATTAATAATAAAGGATTAGTGCAATGAAAACCTATTTTACATGAATTCTCATATGCACCTGAGTTATTTAAAGGACTTCATAGTATTTTCAGTCATTCTATTTTGTCTAAAGCACAATGGAAATATTTTTGTATACTAATGTAGATATTGTGAAAATATTAATATAAGGTGTGATGGTTATCTAAATAGTTTTGGGAGCCACAGACACTCTTCCCCCAGGACTGCAGTAGTTAACTTTCCTACTCGGTTGATTAGCTGCACCTGGGTAGACCTGGTTCAAGACGGCCCCTGGAGTATTGGAGGGGCACTTTATTGACTGATTGTTTGCAGTTTGTCCGAGACGGCGAAAGACACCCCCCCCACACACACACAGTGAGACAGCAGCCTGCAGCTTGTGACCACTTGGAGACCTGGAAATCTGAAGAATCCAAAACCAGTGATTGTGCAAACTATAGGGCTGTTAGTTTTGCTCCACCTAGTTTTAGCTGGATGACAGCTGGTTAGTGAGAAAACTTTATATTAAGTTAGTCCTTCGGTGGAAGCTAGGGATATTATTTTCCGTAATTAGTTTTGGTTTGTTATTTTTCTATCGCTGGTAAAACTTAGACTCTTGTATTGTGTCCTCCATCAAACAGTCACAAACCCAGAGGAGGCTGATAACTTGTCTCAAAGGGAGACTGAAATCCCACATTTTGAATTAGATACTAAAAAGACCATTTTTACAAGGGTTTTTTTTTATTAAATGTTGGAGATCTTACTTTTACAAGCTGCACAAAAAGGAACATAGGAACTGCCGCTCTGGTACCACAAAGTATTCACCTTTTGAGGCCAAGCACAAACATTAAAACAAAGGCAAAGTGTTTTCAAGTTTTCTCTATGCAATTATAAGGATTAATAAAACATACTCTTTGTGATACGTCTGGGTTGGTATGTCACATCCCATATATTTATATTAATTTATTTCTAAATATGCAGTCAATTTGTACAAGAGGATTTGCAAATGCTCAGTATTGATTGTGCTGTAACAAATGGTATATTTGTAATATTATATCAGTGAAATGCTCTGATTGTTAATTGTGTACTATAAGCAATTCTACTGTTTTTGTAATTCTGTATGTTTCCCCACCCACTGTGTAGACGAGCATACCCATTTGTTTCTGTTTGTATGTGATCTAATGAGCATTTCACTCCAATTGGGATTGAAGCACCATATATCCACCATGTATCTTTAAAGGTATATGGACAGTTTCTGTGTGTTACTCAGTATATTAAATCCCTGTGTATTTACCTTTTTATGTTATTTATTTTATTAAGTGCTTATAAGCTCTGTTTTTTACTGTCTAAAATCAAACAAATAGTCCCCTTTATGGGTCTGTCCTCTGCAGCTCATGAAGACGCAGTACTTTTAAGTACAGGGGTTGCAGTAACTAATCCATGGCAACATTCTGCAACTTGCTGATTGAGGGAGGTCACTGACAGGTGAATTTGAAACTGCACTTCAAATTGTGTATTCATGAGCTGCATAAGCTATAGAGGGCAGACACAAACGGATACAAATTGTATGATTTTAAGCAGAAAAGGAGCTTCTAAGCACTTTTTAGTGAAAACAAATGGATACACAGGAATTTTATATACCTAGTAACCCATAGGAACCTCCCATATCCCTTTAAATCTGTATTGTAATTGACTCTTCTACCATTGCAGGATAAAAGTGCTATACAGATATGAATAAAAAGTAAATTTTTAATAAATATTATACATTTTGCCTCATTTACTAAACATAGACTTCAGTACAATTTAATCTAATATTATAAAGAGTATTTTGGTTATACATGACTGACTTTTAGCACATTGCTGTGTATTTTTTCTTATTTTTTCTTCTGTTCCCACAAACAGTCTGTGCTTTTAGAGATAGACTTTCTCTTAGATAAAAATGTATTTGAAAACTTGATAATGAAACATTTTTTCCCATTTCTCTACTATAAAAACGAATTTTCGTTTAAAAATGAACTAAAATCCCTTCCAGGCGATATATTATCATTTTATGTAGGGAATCAGCCGAGGCATCTGCCATATCCCCCAAACATAGCAATTTAGAGCACAGGTTGGTGCTTTCCTGTTGTCAGATAGTTCAGAACAACACTATTTAATTACACATGCTCACAATGAGATATAACACGAGAGCGCGTATCCGTAAATCCAACGCCCGGCTGTGATAATTTAATACTAAATGCAAATGGTGTTTTTGTATATTAAATTGTCTGAGAGTTGCTCTGTTAAGTCTAATGACGTAATACTGCAGCTCTGAAGGACAAAGAACTCGTATACACTAAGCCAGAAAGGCTAATGTGTATGTATGTGTATATATATATATATATATATATATATATATATATATATATATATATATATATATATAGATAGATAGATAGATAGATAGATAGATAGTTCATCACAACAATCATTTAGTATATGATGGGCAAAAGAGCGATAGAAGCCTCCACTGCACAGTAAGCACTTCTTAATAAAGTATATAAATACACAAGGATATACCTAGTAACATAGATTGCCCTTCCAGGTGTCTTCTAATCCTATGTTGAATGTAATTCTTTGATTTATTAAATTACATAGTGGTGTAAATATTCACTTGATTCGCACCACGTTCCTGTGCTGTATTTTTGTCATTATAAGGTATGGAAACCAACTCTGACCAGTACATATGGTGGGACCTTGGATGATTAACTTCTGATGATCAGCATTTATGTGGTACATAGGTCACAGAATGAGGAGGGCCTGCACGCTGTTAACTCACTAAACCACTCTGGGTTTATTTAACTCATAATTAAAACATTGTGGCGGCCCATTTTTTGTATGTATGTGTTGTTCATATCTTGGATTGTATTTCTTTTTTGGAATACTGAGCAGGAAATAGTTTATTTTTTTTAAAACTTATTTTAGATGTTCAAATATCCACTACACAAGCTAGGAACCGGCCCCATACTGATGAGAGATGAGTTACCTTGAAATATATTTCTGTGTTTAGGTTTTCCTGGCTTGTGCATAATCCATTCTGGGCTTTGCTTAAAGATGTGTAATACAGCAGTAATAAGCCTAATAGGTGCCATTTGAAATGGTATGGGATTAAAGAGCGAAGCCTTTGTGGGCACATTTACATGTCCCTGCTCAGGTTCCCAGAATGCAGTGCAATAACAGTATTTCTTGGTATTCTGAGCAGTAAATAAGTCTTAACTTACACAAGTGAACCCAAGTTTTTTTTTTTTTTTTTTAACTTATTTTAGACATTCAAATGGGAACACAAATGTGATTTTTATATATATATATATATATATATATATATATATATATATATATATATATATATATATATATATATATATAATATATAAAAATCACATTTGTGTTCCCATTTGAATGTCTAAAATAAGTTACAAAAAATGTGTTTAATGGCCAGAATTCAGAGAAATAGTTATTTCACTGCAATCTGGGAACCTTGGCATCCAGAATACTTCCATATTTCTTTAAGCTCTGCGAGCCACACATTAGAGTATCTCCGGAATGTTTTACTGTAGAGTAAAATGACTTTTTTACCCAGACTGGCTGTTTCACAGGTTATTCTGGGATATTCCTTACAAAATGTAATGCTATCTCATTTTTTTCTTTTTAATTACTAATGATTGCGTACACTGCCAACTTGCAAAAGCATCCTCTTCCTCCTCTTCCAATTAGTATATATATTTTACAATTCCATTAATTGGGTATTAATTGAGCACATTTAATCATTATTCCTCTTTATTGACTAAATAATTTTAATTGCGGACAAGGCGTGCAAGTATTTCTAGTTTGAGGCCTTTGTTCTGTTTTGCTGCTGAATTATTATCGTATTATATTCCATTTAAATAGAAATTGTAGACATTTCAGTTTAGATAACGTTATGAATATCATCACATTTAGGAAGAATTATGGCTCCCAATGTTACCTCTGCAGATCTCTATTCATCTGTGCACGAAGGTGTTTATGCCGGTTTTATGCTTTACCTTCAGGGGAGTAAACCATTAACTGCCAGAGAACTTTAGGCGATGGGGGCTATTTAATGGCCACATTACACTGGAACTAACCTTCAGAAAACCATCTCCAGGCTAATTGCAAATGCACAGAAACCGATTCACAGACGTGTCGTAAAAACGTTACACGGAGGAAGTGATGGAGCCGCTGACAATGTAGTCTGGGTCTCGGAGCACATAAGGAGAGGATATTTACTAAAGGGAAATGGGACATAAGGCGTTTACATGCATATAAAAAGTATTATTTGTATTTATGAGCTTTCAAGAGTTTTAACCTCTCTTTATCAAGTCTGAAGCAATACTGACATGAGATGAAACCCTCAGTTTGAATAACAACAGTGATGTGGAGACAGCATCTGACGTCATCACGTAAGTACACATATAGGGAACAAGCACAACATTGTAAGGGAAACATATATACACATCCAATATATACATGAAAAAGCAGAGCACTGAAGTCCACAGTGATACCTTTCCTGTTGGACAAACACCTCACTAAGAGTGCTAAATCTGTTATGGTATAAGAAGAAAAATTCACAAGTCCATATTAAGTCCTGTATTTTTAGGGTTGAAAAATGTGATCATCTTTATTTCAAATGCTTTTCTCTCTTGGATGTTTTTAAATGTTCCTCTGAGTATTTTGATTTTTAAGTTTTGGATGGAGTGATCATTCTGGATAAAATGGCGTCCCACTACAATAACTGTCTTCATTATCATTCAATCATTATTATTCAATCACTTCACTGGCTTCCCTTAGCCTCCAGAATAAAGTTTAAAATCTTGACCCTAACTTATAAAGCCTTCAACAACAGCGCACCCCCATACATCTCTGCTCTCATCTCCAAATACTCCCCCACACGCCCTCTTCGTTCTGCTAACGACCTTCTTCTTTCTACCACTCTTGTCACCTCCTCTCACTCCCGCCTCCAGGACTTTTCTCGCGCTGCCCCTATTCTCTGGAACTCCTTGCCTCGCTTCACCAGACTATCCTCCTGCCTTAAATGCTTCAAAACATCAATAAAAACGCACCTCTTTAAAGAAGCCTATAACCTTCCTTCCTAACATGCTCAGCACTACTCTCTCCCTACTGTACCACATACACACTTCAACCTTTAGATTGTAAGTCTGCGAGTTTCAATCCTGCGCGGTGCTTTAGGGAAAGCGCTATGGACACCGGATTCCAAGCTCAAAGACAGGGCCATCCACTCTTTGCAATGTGTGAATCTTGAACTTGTCACGGGGTGTTTTGATGGCAGTGGTTGTTTTCCATGTAATAATACTGGGTTTTTAACCCTTTTTATTTGAAAGATTCAGACATTTGTTTTTAAATTTTTATCATGGTCTCCAGTGTTTGAGCAAATGCGATGGTATCTAATAGCTTGACTATGGAAGATGGCTTGTTTGGTGTGAGAGGGATGGAAACTGGAGTTGTGTAGGTACCTGTCTATGGGTTTCCTAAATACAGATGAGGGGAGAGTGCCAATGGTGATGCATACGGAAGTGTCTAGAAAGTTTACCTGCTCTGTAGAGAAATCCATTTTAAGTTTTATAGATTAATGGAAGGTGTGAAAGTCACTGAGTTTGCTTTCTCCTTCTGTCCATATGATGAACAGATCATCTACATAATGGTAGTATCTGTATTATTTGTAAATGGATACAGATAAGAATGTTTCTTCTAGTTTGGCCATACATAGATTGGGGTATTGTGGAGCCATTCTGGTACCCATGGCAGTCCCCATCATCTGTAGGTAGGTATCTTTGTTAAAAGTAAAATAGTTGTGGCTAAAGATATATTTTATTAGTTTAACAATAATATGGGCATGTGTGTTGGAAGAAACTTAAAGCATTCCTCAGTGCCATCTTTGTGTGGGATGTTGCTATAACGAGACTCTACATCCATGGTGACAAATAGTGTGTTGGCACTTTAATCTGACTGAGTTTGTTGAGAAATTCAGTGGTGTCTTGTATATACAGTGCCTTGCAAAAGTATTCACCCCCTTGACTTTTTATCTATTTTGTTACATTACAGCCTTAAGTTCAATGTTTTGTTAATCTGAATTTTATGTGATGAATCAGAACACAATAGTGAATTTGTGAAGTGAAATGAGAAAAATATATACATAAAACTATTTTTTAGAAAACAGAAAATTTGCATGTGTGTATGTATTCACCCTCTTTGTTAAGGCCCCAGAGTCTGCAACACCTAAGCAAGAGGCACCACTAACCAAACACTGCCATGAAGACCAAGGAAGTCTCCAAGCAAGTAAGGGACAATGTTGTTGAGAAGTACAAGTCAGGGTTAGGTTATAAAAATATCCAAGTCTTTGATGATCCCCAGGAGCACCATCAAATCTATCATAACCAAATGGAAAGAACATGGCACAACAGCAAACCTGCCAAGAGACGGCCGCCCACCAAAACTCACGGACCGGGCAAGGAGGGCATTAATCAGAGAGGCAGCACAGAGACCTAAGGTAACCCTGGAGGAGCTGCAGCGTTCCACAGCAGAGACTGGAGTATCTGTACATAGGACGACAATAAGCCGTACGCTCCATAGAGTTGGGCTTTATGGCAGAGTGGCCAGAAGAAAGCCATTACTTTCAGCAAAAAACAAAATGGCACATTTTGAGTTTGCAAAAAAACATGTGGGAGACTCCCAAAATGTATGGAGGAAGGTGCCCTGGTCTGATGAGACTAAAATTGAACTTTTCGTCCATCAAAGAAAACGCTATGTCTGGTGCAAGCCCAACACATCACATCACCCAAAGAACACCATCCCCACAGTGAAACATGGCGGTGGCAGCATCATGCTGTGTGGATGTTTTTCAGCAGCCAGGACTGGGAAACTGGTCAGAGTTGAGGGAAGATGGATGGTGCTAAATACAGGGATATTTTTGAGCAAAACCTGTACCACTCTGTGCGTGATTTAAGGCTAGGACGGAGGTTCACCTTCCAGCAGGACAATGACCCCAAACACACTGCTAAAGCAACACTTGAGTGGTTTAAGGGGAAACATGTAAATGTGTTGGAATGGCCTAGTCACAGCCCAGACCTCAATCCAATAGAAAATCTGTGGTCAGACCTAAAAATTGCTGTTCACAAGCGCAAACCATCCAACTTGAAGGAGCTGGAGCAGTTTTGAAAGGAGGAATGGGCAAAAATCCCAGTGGTAAGATGTGGCAAGCTCATAGAGACTTATCCAAAGTGACTTGGAGCTGTGATTGCCGCAAAAGGTAACTCTACAAAGTATTGACTTTGCACATTAGTTATGCACATTGACTTTTTCTGTTATTTTGTCCTATTTGTTGTTTGCGTCACAAAAAAAAACAAACATGTTCTGTAAATTTTTAAATGATGCAAATCCTCAAACAATCCATGCTAATTCCAGGTTGTGAGGCAACAAAACACAAACAATGCCAAGGGGGTGAATACTTTTGCAAGGCAGATATCTGTTCAGTCAGTGTGTCCATCCATACCTGTAACTTCGATGGATCGTATACATGCGCATCCTCAAATGTGGTTTATATAATAAAATGTACTTTATGTGATACAGGCTGTTACATTGGAGAAACCAGGCAAAAAATGCACTTAAGAAGCAAGTTACACAGACATTCAATAATAATTATTTATATATTATTTTATAATAACTGGCTTGGAAATCTCTGAGTGAGTTGTTTGTCCAACAGGAAAGATATTACTGTGGACTACAGTGCTCTATTTTTTTATGTATATATTGATGTATATGTGTATAAATGTTTCCTATACTATGTTGTGTTCCCCATATATGCATTTACCTTATGTCAGATGCTGTATTCACTCTTTGCATCTGCTGTTTTTATTTAAACTGAGGCTCGTCAATAGAAATAATGTGTTTGTCTAATACAAAGTATAATGCAATATAATCCTTTCCCATTATATAGAACCACACAGTTTGAATGCTGCGCCACAGAGGTAGTGCAGGCAAAAAATAAAAAAATATTTCTCCCTCCGTGACTCAAAAGGCACGCACACAAAACAGGCCTTGAGTTATGAGAGGCGTATCAAAGGCCCTCAAGGGCTGAGTGCCCACGCCGATCATAGCGATGGCCTAGCTGTTGCTTCATCGTTACCGAGTTGCGCCACGTCAGGGGGGATGGGGGGAATAATTTTTTCTGCACTACCTCTTTTTTACCAGTAGGTGCTGTGGCGCAGAGTTCAACTGCAGCGTTTAGACTGTGTGGGGCTATATAACAGACAATATATATATTCATATATTACGGGACCCTGTCCCCCACTCATTCTTCTGGGACTGTGCCTCCTGCCCTTTATTCTTTTTTCTTTTTATTGGGAAAGCCACAGAAAAAGAATGTTGTACATATATGATATAGTAAAGCAATATTGTATAATTAGAATGCCGTACACATTGTAATATGTATACATTAGAGAAAAACAGTTGATCACATATTATAATTGGCGAAATACGAGACGTTGCGTGGTGCGTACGACGAAGGTGCTCAACGCTTGCGAAGCGAGGCGAGCCGTTAATGCACTACAACTCGCAGCACTTGGCCGATGAGCGCAGAAGGCGCTCATTGCCGGACTTATTACTTTGCCATTCGCCAAATTGAATAGGGCTCTATATAAGCATATAGCAGCTTTTAAAAAAAAATAAGTTTTTACTTACTGAAGAGCTTGCTTTTGCATACAAGTTCACTAATTAAATACTTCAGGTAAAAAAATATCCTACGTGATTATGTAGAGCCATAATCAATTGCCCCATTCGCAATTCAATAAGGCGGTTAGGCTGAAAGCAGTTGACGAACGCGCAACTTAGAAAAAAAAACCATTGCGAGACGCGGGACTTAGAAAAAAGAAAATACGAGACGCAGGACTTAGTATTTTTCCTTCCTCATAAAAAAAATGTCTAAGTTAACGGCCAAACCGCGAAAATCAAAATACATGAAAAACACACAAAAAAATAAAACAAAAAAATCACACTCAGCACTGGGGAACAGCCAGGACGTCTGGAAGTAAGATGGAACGCAATTTTTTTTTTTTTTTTAAGCGTTTCGGCACTCTAATATCGGCTAAGCAAGGGGAAAAAAATGGAGGACAAAGAAAATGAAAACGAGGCTATACTCCAATTGCGTACCACTTTCACACAGGAACGTACGAGGTACAAAATACACTACTACAAAGGACGCCAAATACTCGCGAACTGCGTAGCACCTAGACAAACAACGCTACTTTACACTCTAAACTTGCAAATCACAACATTATGCATCTATAGTATCGCTTTACTCAAATAAACGGTTCGCTCTCGCGCACACAGCCTACTTCTAATGCACAGTTGGGACATTGATGACGCTTTCTCCTCAGGCCAGCAACAGTCCAACTAAACATTATATGCTGCGGGAAAATGAAAAAAAGATTGTTGGCTCTTCAGGTTATTGATTGATGGATATATTAATTACAAATAGGTAAAGTATATTCATTCATTAAGTAACTAATTGATTTGATTATTATTTACAAAAATATAGACAAGTGTATCTGTCTTTGTGATGAGCGCAGAGGCTGCTCAGAGGAGCAAAAGTACACCAGAGGAGAGGCTCGCAATGAGCGCTGGAGGTCCTCACAGTACAAAAACCTTCACATTGTGTGGCAAACAGCATTGCCATGGCTTTAAATTTTTATTGACACTCTTTTTTTTGATGGGCAAGTCGCTAGTAGTAATATAATATGTCAACTAGGGTTTTATATTATGTCCTTCCCCTTTCTCCTGGGACTATGGCCCCCTCCCCCTACTTCCCTCTTTCTTTTGGAACTCTGCCCCTCTCCCCTCTCCTGGAGCTCTCTTCCCCTTTTCTCCTGGAGCTCTCTTCCCCTTTTCTCCTGGAGCTCTCTTCCCCTTTTCTCCTGGAGCTCTCTTCCCCTTTTCTCCTGGAGCTCTCTTCCCCTTTTCTCCTGGAGCTCTCTTCCCCTTTTCTCCTGGAGCTCTCTTCCCCTTTTCTCCTGGAGCTCTCTTCCCCTTTTCTCCTGGAGCTCTCCTCCCCTTTTCTCCTGGAGCTCTCTTCCCCTTTTCTCCTGGAGCTCTCTTCCCCTTTTCTCCTGGAGCTCTCTTCCCCTTTTCTCCTGGAGCTCTCTTCCCCTTTTCTCCTGGAGCTCTCTTCCCCTTTTCTCCTGGAGCCCTCTTCCCCTTTTCTCCTGGAACCCTCTTCCCCTTTTCTCCTGGAGTCCTCTTCCCCTTTTCTCCTGGAGCCCTCTTCCCCTTTTCTCCTGGAGCCCTCTTCCCCCCCCCCCCCCCACACATTTCCCCTTTTCTCCTGGGACTCTGCCCCCCACTTCCCTTTTCTTTTGGGACTCTGTCCCCCCTTTTCTACTGGCTCCATTGCTTTATTTATCATATATCTTAAGTTAAACTTCCAAATAATTAAGCACAGAACAGCCTGTAACTGAAATAATATTTAAGCCCCTTCACTGTATGAACGTGCTTATTGTGCTCTTCTTATGCCTTTATCTTAAAACACTTGTACGTATATTGCTAAAAAAAAGGGATTCTGGGCCGTAAATTCATTTACATTAAGAAATTTGGATCTTTGTAAAGTTTGTAAAAAAATATTTGACAATCCGTGCTGTAGAGTTTACTGGTTCCCAGACAGTGGTCTCGTGACCACCAGTGGTCCACAACCTTCATTCAGTTAGCCCATGGAGATTCTGAAAATATGAGATTATTTTTTGTCTTTAGTTGTTCAGTTGTGTCAGACTCTCTGTGACCTTATAGACCTCTGCACGACAGACACACCTGTCAGCCACTGCCCCTCTGAGCTCCATTAAACTCCTATTCATTGCTTCAATTTCCTAATCTATCTATACTCCACTTCTGTCGTGCCTTGAATCTTTTACATCATCAGAGTCTTCTGCATTACAACAATAATAATTAAGAGGTCTATGAAGACCTTCAGTGGTCAGCCAAGATTCTCCTGCAATTTTTAAGTGGTCCTTAAGGGAACAAAACAAGTTTGGGAACTTGAGAATAACATAATAATTGGACAGGTCTCCCTTCAGTTGTGAGGAACCTCTCACCTTGGTTAATAATGCTTCATGTTTCTGAAGGCAAGACAAGTTCTCCTTATGCTTTTGCTTTATGGTGAAATCTCACTAGTGCGTGAGATACTTTTTTTTCTTCTTTTTATTATGTTTCTATAGGGTCGTCTTAAGGTTTAATAGTCATAGGTGATATATTTACCACTAGCCCAGATTAAAGGTATATAGAACGTTCCAGTATTTTAGAGCCTGTGTCTGCATATGCTGCAGAGGGCAGACACATATAGGGACTATTTGTTTGATTTTAGGCAGGATAAACGGAGCGTATAAGCACTTCTGAATAAAATAAAGTGCATAAAAGTAAATAGATACCCAGGTATATTATATACAGTACATAGTAATTACCCGAACCTGCCATATCCCTTTAACATTCTGAATTAGTTAAAATATACATATGGCCCTAAAGTAGTATTAAGGGTGAAATCATTTTTATTTCATGTATTTTGAAACATTTCAATAATTTCCTTTCTGAAGGGACTGGTGCATTACACTTTGCAAGGTGCAATCTAGGCAATATTAATTTTTAATCACCGCTCACTGCATGGCTCTTCTTACGGTTCATTAAAGGAATCCTGCTCAGAAGTTCAATTAGAAACATTTCATATAATGGAGGATTTTATGATTAAAATTTCAGCACCATGCCTGACGGGGGGAAACAGAAGGTAAAGTCCTGTGCAATGTGCTGCAGGGCCACGCATGGGGTAACCTTCCTTTATAAATAAGGGCGAGAATTAAAATTATTTAATGAAACATGTTCTTTTGCAGATGTGTGTGTGTGTATGTATGTGTATGTGTGTATATATATATATATATATATATATATATATATATATATATATATATATATATATATATAATATCAAAAATACAGTATTCCTTTTATTAAATCTACAAACTACGTCGCAAAAAGAAAAGTTTAAAAAGATTGTGTACTGCAACCCCTGATTGGAGCAATAGATATTGATCCAGTTATAATTATCTTACATGTGGTATATGTAGCAAGTGTAACCTATAATAACATATAGTAGGGCAATAGCATATTTAATATGTGACATACAGTATGCAATGATATACAGTGGTAAGAAAAATAATGAGGGTTGTGCAACACCCCTCTTGCCCCTCTTAAACTTTTCTTTTTGTGACCTGGTTTGTAGATTTAATAAAAGGAATACTGTAATTTTTAATGTTATGAACAATTGTGCTTTAGTGCACTAAGTTACATAGTTACATAGTTTTTAAGGTTGAAAAAAGACTTTCAGCCAAGTTCAACCTTTTAAGATCTCCTCTGATCTGCAATACGCGGATTAGCTATTAATTAATTAGTTGTATAAAAAAATAAAATCAATTCCCTCCTGATCCCAGACACCGGCGACCGGACTTCTCCCTGGATCAATACTGCCTCTCTAATTATAAGTAATGTATTTTATTTATTTATTTATATATATATATATATATATATATATATATATATATATATATATATATATATATATATAATCTTATCCATTTTTGACATAACCAATTTAAAGGTCTTCCTTTGCATAAATGAATGCATACAAATCAATATAATTACTGTGAGAGAGGTTGTAAAATGCTTGTTTTTTGTTGCCGCCATTTTGAAACTGCAACTTACTTTTTGTAAATTGCTATAGGGTTATATGACTTTTTTTTAAATCATATTTTTGCTAAAGGACCTTGGGATATGCAAAGGTGACTCAATAATTTGACAGTGGTTTGCAACTAGTTTTTGACCTTTCACACAGACAGATGACTACTAACAGGAATGGGATGTTGACATTTGGTTATGGTACTTTTTGTATGTGCTAATTGAAATAGGTCATGATATGACCTTATCTGAATCGTATCTTCTTCCGTCTGTAAGTGTAATATCATTGTAATTCAGTCTATTTTGCTGTTCTCTTGTATTTGGCTCCAAGCTCATAAATAAAGAAACCAGATAAAGATGTCCTGGTTGCGCTCCTTTAGTTGAGTGTTGGTTGTGAGAAGCACCAATAAGGGATTTTTTTTACCCCAACAAAAAATTACAACTGATTTGGTGTTCTCCCCAGGCTGTTTTGGGAATGTGCTCTGCTCACCGCCAAGCTGGAGAGGGGGATGTTGAGCAGGCAGTTAGCTAAGTTAACATAAGCAAACCTGATCAATAGTGGCCCTCCCTCCCTCTCTCTCACTTTTAACTTTTACTGTTGTGTCCGACTCTCCATGACCCCATGGACCAATAACACCAGGCACATCTATCAGCCACTCACCCTCTGCTCCCTCAAGCTCATGTCCATTGCTTCAGTGACCTCATCGATCCATCCCCACTTCTGCTGTCCCCTTCTTCATGTGCCTTCAATCTTTCCCAGTCTTCTCTAGTGAATCCTGTCATCTCATCATATGGCCAAAATATTTGAGCTTCAGCCTCATGATCAAAATTTCCAGTGAATAGTTTGGCTTAATTTCCTTTCTTATTGATTAATTTTATCTTCTTCCAGTCCAAGGAACTCTAAGAAATTTTCTCCAACACTACAACATTTTTAAATAGGTTCATTAATTAACTCTCACAGTGATGGAGGGTGGAAAGAATTGAGGAGAGTGAGACCTTTACCATTATAATCTAGACCAGCAGTTCTCAAATCTCTCCTCAAGACCCAACAAACAGCCCATAATTTCTTAATTCTGTGTGAACACACGAGGAGCAACAGACTCTGATTGCCTTATCTGTATTCAACAGTGTTATATCTAAATCATGGCCCTTCTGGTGGGTCTTGAAGAGAGGTTTGAAAACTGTCGATCTAGACCAACCATGTTGGCTCCTTTTTGTATTTTTATTTTTATTCTTATTTTATTTACGTGCATACGTCTCGTTCGTGCAAGATCCGCGACCTTTGATACAGTAAAGACGTTTTCAGTGAGGAGCCACCAGTTCAAACCAGTATCAACTTGAAGTGTTTTTCTCCAGGTCATCATTGTTTGTTGACCATCATAGCTGTTGAACTTTCACCTTTATCCGGGGTCTGCAAACTGGTTTATCAAGTTTAAGCTGTGTTGAGATCTAGAAATTGTAACCCCAGGTCCTGTTTGACCCCTGACCTTCTTTAATGATCACCTTTAAGCTAATTTTGAGCATTTATTATTTCTGTGCTGTATCCGCCATTCCCACTTTTGCTGTGATATTAACTAAACACCCCCGTCATCAAACTCTCCAAAAAATGATGAAACCCATGGATTCCTGTACTCAGACTTAAAAAAATTGAGACCCCCCCCCCCCCCCAAAAAAAAAAAAGTCTATGTCCATGACTTGAACATCTGCAAATTATTTTACATTTTGTATATATGTGACAAACAAGTTAAACGTATTTCCTTGCACATGCATTGTGGGTTCATTTGCATTATCACACTTTAGTCCAATCCCACTTTGTACAGGGCTCTGTTCAGCATATGCACTACTGTATTACGCAGCTTTTGAGTATATATATATATATATATATATATATATATATATATATATATATATATATATATATATCATTTCTTCATGTGTACTGGAGATGCAAATCAATGTACACCAGTCAGCTGCTGGGCAGTGTTGTTTGGACAGGTAATGAGATATTATCTGGTAATATTGTATATACAGAGGTATTTTCTGCCCGAGGCTGAGATGTCATGTCTATGTACTCCTTGGAGGACCACAATAATTTACAAGGAAATAGTTTTAAAAAAAATGACCATGCCATGGAGATGAAATGGAAAAGGATATGAGTGACATGTTATAAGTACACACTATAGATTGGTATTAAATGAAGGGGTTAGAAGGCAAATAAATAAATATATATATATATTTATACACATTTTTAATTTATTTCTTTTCACATCCAATTATTCTTTGTGTCAATTTTCTGAGCTACTACTTCCTTGTAAGCTAATGAACTTTGCTAGCCCTGCCAATTTTCGCTTCCACTTTTCCATTGTGCAGATAGATTTTTCGACTTCAAAGCCTCCTCCCACAAGTTGATCAAAAGAAACCAATATGGTAGATTACTCAGCAGCATAATTGCATATAAAAAATAATATATTTTTTTTTTTTTAAATAAATAATCTATAAGGTATAATGTCATATCCTTAAATCATTTTTTTAGTTGGCCTCATAGGATTTGGGCTTGAAAAAATTAAAGAGAGACATGGTGGCAAGATATGTAATAGCAAAACTCTCTGTATATAGGGTACAAAGATTTCCCCCATATACTACGTACAGCAGAGAGCGCGCCCTTCAATGATATGTGATAAAACCGAGCAAGGCTCCCACACATTATCATTTAAATTTAAAATAAAAATCAGCTTTCTTTTATAGGTGCTTTCTGCTGGAGGAATATTGAAATAGAAGCTTCAACTTATTATAAAAGTTACAGGACCGCCGAGCACACACTTTTCTCATCATGTATCAAAAAATGGGTTTTGTGTATGAAAAATAATTGAGTTAGGAAAATTAACACTATTTATAGCTATTTTATATATTTACATTTTTAGTTTGCACTTTTTTAAAAAGAGCTTTCAACAATTAGATGGTTTACGACAACAAAGTTTCCAAGTTCAAGCATTGTGGGCTTATTTTCATTATACTCCTTTTTTAGGCATATCCACGTTGTAGTACACAGCATAGCAGAGGATGGATTATATATTTGTTGTGTTCAGTCATGTATGACCGTCTGTGACCTCATGGACTGCAACACACCAAGAACATATATATGTCCATGTTCCTTCTCCAGTGGGCCACACCACACCGCTCCATGTATTCCTAGGTGATCTCCAATCAAAGTACTGACCAGACCCAACCCTGCATGGGTTCAGGGTGGTTTCCTGACTAGAATTGATTCCAGGTCACAGCAGTGAAAGCACAGAATCCTAAGCACTGGACCACCAGGGAACCTGGTGGATTATATGTACATGCATAGATATGTGCTATTAAGCTGCCGGTGGGGAGAACCCTTAAATTAACAAGCCACTTCATTTCAAACATGGTCGTCCTTCAAGCTAGTGTTTTAATTACTAATGGAAACATAATTACTTCTGCAGAGGCCCTCCATGCTAAAGAATGCCCACCCCCCCATAGAGAATTGTGTACAATAATTGGTAAGTGAAAGAATAATTTGCACAATGTTAAGTGTGTACTATACAAATAGGACTAGACTAGTGCTTTAAAAGACTACAAAAGACCCATATGTGCTCTGCACCTCTAGATACAGGATGAAAAAGCTCATGGAAAAAGTGAATTTTAAACATTGATTCAGAATTAATGGATTTAGGATCAGTAGAAGCCAGGCTATTTCAGTGTGTTGCCTCTGCCTAAATGATTAATGAGCTCTGTACCCCGCAGTACATAAGGAATATTGATTCAAATCGGGTGTAGAGGCTTTAATTGGCCAAAACAAATTATGAATTTTATGCTAATTTTATCAGGGATATCAAGGCTTCGGTTTTATAATCCAATACCATTTTAAACATGGCTCCCTTTTAAGTATATGCCTGCTGTATTACACGGCTTTAAATGCAGCCCAGGATGGATTGTACACAAGCCAGGAAATCCACCACAGACAGCTTAAATGGCCCTGATCAGTGTGAGGCTGGTACCTGGCTTGTGTAGTAGATTTTGTGAGGAGGTAGTTTAACACAAACAAGTGGAAATCGGGGGAATCAAACCCATGATTTGAAAACAGAACACTTCGAACTGCACCAAACACTTAATAATCTATAACACGGACTCAAGCCTTCTTATTTATTTAGATTCTTGTGGGCGGAGCTTCAAATCTAAACTAAACTGACAATACCCAAGTCAATTATTGGTCAATTTTCAAAATGTTAAGACCTTTTCCACATGATGTTTCACCCTCTAACTGATGGTACAGAGGACATATGGTGACTTTTGCGGTCCTTTAATTAAAGTTTGCCCTTTATTATACAAAGATTTCCCCACATTCAGTTCTATGTCGCTTCTGTCACTTGCCTCACTCATTCCTTTATATTTCCGCAGTGAGTCATTCTCTTTTACCCTCCGAAGGTTTTTATCTTTTATTCATTCTCCAGGTTCAGTCGACTCCATCGCTCCGTACACAAATGAATAAATCTGTTTTTATACCAAGATGTGATTTATAGTATATACTTAAAAAGCAAAAAAGAAAAGTACAATTTTTAACATCTTTTTGAAAAGTTAGGAATATCTTATCAGACATAAAGAAACATAATTTCTACTATGAGAAATGTTGTATTAAAGGGAAGGGGCACAGATTCCCCAGAGTATAAGAAAAGACTATTAATGCGATTTCCCCTCCTCCCCCCTTTCATGCACTTAAATAGACATGGAAGGCTCCTGGCTGCTACTAGGTATATCATATCCCATGTATCTATTTACTTTTATGTACTTTGTTTGATTTTAAAGAGTAAAACAGAGCTTATAAGCATTTCTTAATAAAACTAAACAGTATCTGTATGGGTTTGCCCTCTGCAGTACTTGTAGTGTCTCATACTAACCAACCAGTGACCATTTCTCGGTAACATTCTGCAACATGTAGCTGAGAAGTAGTCCCTGATAGGCTAGGACACTACACTGCTTCTGAACCAGTGAGGGGGAGGTGGTTTGCAGACACCTTGTATCATTCAATGCAACCATATCTCTACAGAAATATTAATTCTCCTCTCACATGCTGGTTGAAGTTGTATTCATCCAGGGACCAGCAGAGCCATCAAACTTTTTTTTTTTTTTTTTTTTTCTTCAGTTAAAAACGTACTTTTTCCTGAATCAGATTTCAGACAATGTACAGTAATTAAAAACAGTTTTTGACAGTGAAATACGAAAAGTCTAACCCAGGGACTCTATTTCCAAAGCTGAATGTGGTCTTTCTTATTGCAAATAGCAGGTGTCAAACAAAATGAAGAATCAAGACCCCCTTCCCTCCCCACTCAGTGCAGTGTATCTCGTATGAACATGCTCATTTGTAATAGTTACCTGCGGTTTGGAGCTCGGAGCATGCTACTAGAGTAAATGCTTTACTATCCACCCTGCGGAGCCCTAATGCAAATGAGGGTCCTGTGATATCCTGCCCTGCAGGGTGGTATTGTAGGTGGTGCACTCACGCAGGGTCTGCATTTAAGGTCAGGACATGCAATTTGTTCTTTAATGACTTTCTTTGATTTGGAGGCAGTTCACCTTTTCTACTGGAGAATAAAGAAATAACTGTTCTCTTACTAAAGAACGTCTCACCCTTTGTCTCCACCAACCAGGGCTTTGTACTTGTACTTGTCATATAGTGGCTGAATACGCTAAATAGATATGGAGGCGAAATCTCATTCCTGTAATAAGGAATTACAATTCTTGGTTTCAGCTAAATTAAAGTTTCTTTTCTATTTTTTTTTTTTTTTCATTTTATGTTTTTCTTTTTGTTTTGTTTTTTTAAATGTGCAAATATCAATTGTCCTTTTAAAAGAGTGCACTTTGCCACTGAAAAATGTGTTTATTTATTTACTTTACCTGGAAAATGCAAATGGACTTAAAATGTAGAAGGCACGTTAAAGTGGTACACAAGCTGTCGAGGAAAGTATTTGATCACCCCATTGTAAAATAAATAATTACGTTGTTGGTAAGAAGGTGAATGTGACAGAGCATGTTGTAGACTTGGTTCAAGGAACACTAGTGGTAAAACGTTCTGGACCTTTACATGTATAAGTTGCATCCACTATCATGAAGGCCAACTTGTACAAAATATAATAAGCCCTGTAAATATATGTGTTGTTGTTCAGTCCTTCAGTGGTGTCCGTCTCTCTGTGACCATAAGGACACAGCACGCCAGGCACATTTTGTCTTTGTTTATGGTTGTGTTTATTCATATGGATTTTGTGGCAAAAATACTGTAGTGGGTTGCCAGTTCCTTCTCCAGCGGGCCGTTATTTGTCCGACCTCTCTGTTATGACCTGTCCATCTTGGGTGACCCTAGAGGCCCAACGTGGGTCACCCTAGAGGCCCAGCGTGGGTCACCCTAGAGGCCCAGCGTGGGTCACCCTAGAGGCCCAGCGTGGGTCACCCTAGAGGCCCAGCGTGGGTCACCCTAGAGGCCCAGCGTGGGTCACCCTAGAGGCCCAGCGTGGGTCACCCTAGAGGCCCAGCGTGGGTCACCCTAGAGGCCCAGCGTGGGTCACCCTAGAGGCCCAGCGTGGGTCACCCTAGAGGCCCAGCGTGGGTCACCCTAGAGGCCCAACGTGGGTCACCCTAGAGGCCCAACGTGGGTCACCTAATTATCCAGGATAATCGAACTGATGTTGGGGTTAATAGCCTTCCAAGAAATCTATAACCTGGTACCAGCCCCAAACTGATGGGAGCCATTTAAAGTTGGAATGGTGTTGTCTGTGGGTAGGTCTCCTAACTCGTGCATAATCTATCATATGCATAAACCTGTGTAATACTGCGAGCATATGGCTAAAATGAGCCATGCTTTGTAAGCTCATTTGTGACCCATTTTAGGTGTAACTTTGGGATCGTGACCTTCTGTATCATTTCCATTTGACATGCCTGCTCGAAGGTATAACACAGGAGTTATCTTTCTCACATGAGATTATTTAGTTTATGGTCAGCAAAAGAGCAATTGAAACCTCCACAGTACAGTAAATAAATAAACAGCACATTTTGTATTTACATTTGAATGTCTAAAAATGAGTTAAATGTATTTTCTCCTCTGATTTCTAAGAAATCGTTATTGCTCTGCACTCTGGGAAACTGGGCAGGGACATGCAAATGAGTCCACAATTCATTTTCATAATTTAGCCCAATACCACTTTATACATAGCTCCTTTTGGGCATATGCTCGCTGTATACAACTTTAATCATAGCAAAGGATGGATTATGAATCAGTTAGGACCCACAGATCGCTGTTTCATTCTTAAATGGATCTCATAAATGTGGGGATGGTAACCTAACTTGTGCTATATATTTGTGGGGAAGATATTAACAACCATTTAGCCTATGGTGGGCATAGACTGAAAATGCACTGTGGACTTATTTGCATTTCCTGCCTAGTTTCCTATGGCCTCATTCTATTACTGGCCGTAGGAGATGCGGGGCCGCAAGGACCGTCCGCAAGCTATTCGGCTATTCTATTCCCCTCAGGCCGGGGATTCCGGCAGGCTTGCGGCCGGTGCCTTGCTATCCCTTGCGGCCGCTCGCGCCGGAGGAAAGCCTTTCATCTAAAACGGCCGCAAGAGTTTCGGCCGCAAGAAAGCCCCGGTTGCTATTCTATTGCTCCGGGAACCCTCTCTGCAAGGCTAAAAGCGAGCCGCAGCTTACTTGCAGGAAAAAGGTCCCGCTAGCACCAATTAAGCACATAATAAAGCCATCCTGCACTCTGAAGAGACTATAAAGTGATTGTAGGTGTTAGCAAAAATAGCACAACATTCCCCTATACTCAAATCCGTAAAAAAAAATGTTTTTAATTTATGTCAAAAATCCATGGAAAAAGTCCCGAGGGCTTGGAGCACCTCAGACCCGCCCACGCTGCGGCCGGAAAATAAACAGTTAATGAAATCTCGGGTTTGGGCTGATGTGCAAGCTTGAGAGTGGGTTACTATTAATCCTCATGTCTCCCAATATGATCCCTAGCATTTACAGAGCTTTACAGTGCTGTCTTGAATTAATTTTTCACTTTAAAGATTTCTGAGCTTACGGCCGGTTGCAAGATATACGGCCGGCCGTAGGAGGAGATCCTTGCGGGGCCGTTTAATAGAATTGCAAGGTAACGGGAGCCCAGCAAGGAATCGCAGCCTTGCGGCCGTTTTACGGCCGATAATAGAATGAGGCCCCTAGAATGCAGTACAATAACTGTATTTCTGGGAAACCTGAGCAGGAAATGAGCTTTTAACTTACCTCACATGAGATACTGTATATAAGAACTTGTAGATAGGTATTCCACTGTGTACTGCTCAACCCTCTGACGGCAAAACCTCAAGTTACCATGTAATTCTTTGTTTAAAAACAAAATACTGCATGCTAGCACCATTCATACATTTGCAAAGGCCGATATCAGTGATCTGAAATGCCACAGCATAAAAAATAAATTAATTACTGCAGAAAACATAAAATTGATTTTAAAAGGTTACTGAATATTGCTGATGTTATTGCTGGAGGGAATGTCTCCGTATGGGGAGGTTTAGGAAGACTTGGCTTCCTCCTGCTAATCAATAAGCATCTCTGGAAATAACATTGAGCCCATATGTTAATCTGTGTGTATTGGAACATATGTAGTCAGCATGGAAGGAATGAAGCCTGTTAATGAATGTATTCATTCTGTAAAATTAATTAAAACAGAAGATAGACGGCTGCAAATATAATTTTGAATTAAAATGATTCCCTTTTAATTAGTACTTAACTAAAAAAAAAAAAAAAATGAAAGAATTCCACCAGTGTGTGTGTGCTCTCTTCCCCCAGTAGGACTGCAGAGATTAACTTTCCTGCTCAGTTGATTAGCTGCACCTGGACAGTACCGATGTAAGCCAGCTTCTGGCGTAAGGAAGGGTGGTTTGTCGACTGATTGTTAGCAGTTTGTCTGACCTGGAGAAAGACACACAGTATGACAGCAGAGTGGAGGCCTGGAAATCTGAAGAATATAGGCCAGTGATTAACAAACTGTTGGATTGTTTTTTTTTTTTTGCTCCACCCAGGTTTAGCTAAATAGTAGGGCTTCAGTGGAAGCTAGGCCTGTTATTTTCTTTGATTAGTTTTGATTTATTATTTTTGTATCACTTTTCCGAGTTTTAATGTGATTTATCCAGTATCTCAGCGTCTGGTTTTATGTCCTCCATCAGGTGCCTGAAACACGGACACAAACCAAGAGGAGGATGGTAACTTGTAAAAATAGGATTCTTCCTAGGCAGCTCCACTCCCGTTGCAATACTTCATTCTGGGGTGGTGATATCTGGAGTTTATACAATCTGAGGGCATAGTGGAAAAATATGAATTACGTGTATTAATATGTTAATTACTATATATTACTAGCGACTTGCCCGTCAAAAATTACGGCATAAAAATTTGAAGCCTTGCAATGTGAGGCTCTCCCCCCCCCCCCTATAACTTTTGGGCTCATCCTGGGCCTCTACTCCCCCCCCCCCCCCCCTCTACTTTTACGGCCTCACGATGAGCGCCTTTAGCATGCAGTAGCCTGTCACTTTGAGACTGTACCAGACAAACTCTCTCACCCTTGTCTCTTTGCCCCTCCACTCCCTCCCTGGTGTCTCTTTGCCCCTCCACTCCCTCCCCGGTGCCTCTTTGCCCCTCCACTCCCTCCCCGGTGCCTCTTTGCCCCTCCACTCCCTCCCCGGTGCCTCTTTGCCCCTCCACTCCCTCCCCGGTGCCTCTTTGCCCCTCCACTCCCTCCCCGGTGCCTCTTTGCCCCTCCACTCCCTCCCCGGTGCCTCTTTGCCCCTCCACTCCCTCCCCGGTGTCTCTTTGCCCCTCCACTCCCTCCCCGGTGTCTCTTTGCCCCTCCACTCCCTCCCCGGTGCCTCTTTGCCCCTCCACTCCCTCCCCGGTGCCTCTTTGCCCCTCCACTCCCTCCCCGGTGCCTCTTTGCCCCTCCACTCCCTCCCCGGTGCCTCTTTGCCCCTCCACTCCCTCCCCGGTGCCTCTTTGCCCCTCCACTCCCTCCCCGGTGCCTCTTTGCCCCTCCACTCCCTCCCCGGTGCCTCTTTGCCCCTCCACTCCCTCCCCGGTGCCTCTTTGCCCCTCCACTCCCTCCCCGGTGCCTCTTTGCCCCTCCACTCCCTCCCCGGTGTCTCTTTGCCCCTCCACTCCCTCCCCGGTGTCTCTTTGCCCCTCCACTCCCTCCCCGGTGTCTCTTTGCCCCTCTACTCCCTCCCCGGTGTCTCTCTGCCCCTCTACTCCCTCCGCGGTGTCTCTCTGCCCCTCTACTCCCTCCGCGGTGTCTCTTTGCCCCTCTCTCCCTGCCCTGTATTTTTTTCCCCTTATCTCCCTCCCGTGTTCCCCTCCCCCCCCCCCCCCCCTGCCCTTTTATAAGACCACTATAGTGGTCCTTTGATCTTCTGCAAAAGATATTTTTTTAATTTTATTAAAAAAAATGAAATAAATAAATATAGAAAGCACATTGAGGAATTATGGATGTAAATTGGTTGTAATAGCTTTTTGCAGAGATCCCGAAAGACATAAAAAAGAGCACCTCTCAGCAGAGATCCAAGGTTCATAATACTTGTTTTCCCATAACCACCTACAGCCAACCTGAATTGATGAGGAACAGCTGTGAAATATACGAGCGTAATTCCTTCTTAATGGGATTCACTGTGGTTTTTACAAAGGCAAAACAAATATAAGCACTAATGACATATTTTCTTTCCTAAATATTTGTGAAATTGTTGGCATTTGAAGACCTCCGTACTGTGTGCCAGTCTGCCTGGTCTCCCATTGTGGGCATGAAGTCTTCCATGTCTTTTTTTCTATTTGTTGAACATCTGCCAGAACATCTGCCTCCATGGCTGATAACTATTTGGAGTTGGTAGTTAATCTTAACATGTCAAACCCTCAGTGTGATAGATGGATTAAATAAGCATCAGAAAACATAGGGCTCAGCTTTATTACCATTTGGAATTGGATTGTATTGTTACACCACTGTGCTGGCCCTTTAAATACACAATGTCAAATCTGTCTCTTTAACATCTAATTTCTTTATAAAAGTTTTAAATTAATTTGATTTTAGTGAATACTTTGTATCCTTCCAAATTACATAGTTTTGCACAAAGAGTGGTAGAGACGCTGAATTGAATACACATATGGTACGGCAGAAGTGTGTAGTTGAGGTTCTACCCACTCTTGTTCCTACCTCCCCCACGAGCAATCTGTAATCTGCAGTTCTTTTATCATGTAATTGAATTTATGGAATCGCTTACACAGACACAAACTGCAGCAATTACCCCTCGATTATCACCTGAAACAAAAAAAAAACAAAAAAACAGATTTAGTTTACCAGCTGAACAACAACACCTTGGTTAGGGGTACCTACCTGGACTGGCATAAACAGGAGAGCCCAACAGACTGCTCAGAAAATCTTTGTCTTGTGCTTCAATTTTCACAAGTAAAAAAAAAATATTACTGAAATTAAAAACTATTCATTATTATTATTACATACATATATCCATCCATCCCCCTCTGGATCGCTACCTTATAGGGGTGAAGGGGCTTGTGTACATCTGTGAAACTGTGAGTGATACCATGTAGGGGTCACTAAAGATGGACAGATCATAGATAGACAAATTGCGGTCGGCTGAAGAAGGAACTGGCAACCCACTTCAGTATCTTGTAAGAAAACCACATGTATAAGCACCACCAGAAACACGGACCATATGGTCACCGAGAGTCAGACACGACAGAGGGACTGAACAAAAAACATAAAGTAAAATATATCCAACCTCGGCTTTGCATAAAAGCTGTGTGATACAGCAGGCATAAGCTTATGTTTAAAATGGGCTATGGATTGAAGAGCGAGGCATTTGTGGGCACATTTGCATGTTCCCAGAATGCAGTGTAAAACTGTTTTTCTCTGAATTCTGATCTGAAATGCTGGGAAAGTTTGAAGGCACACAAAGAAGAGGACGGCAGAGGTGGAGATCGATAGATGAGTTCATTGAAGCAATGAACATGAGAATCTCACAGATGTGCCTGGTTTGCTGTGGTCCATAGAGTCACGGAGAGTCGACCACGACTGAATAGCTATAGCTAACCGGCACAACTTATACAGCCGTTCTGGAGCTCACTGGCAGAGCACCACAGTCCTTTCCACTTACAGGCCCCAAATGTTTATATCTGCTTGCATCAATAGATTGAAACATTGCTCTCCTGAAATGTAAAAGCCCCTCACTCAAATCCAACCTCCACTAAAGTGTCATGGATGACTTGAAGGTCCAGCAGAGGTATCCATTTCTTTAAAATGTAAGTCTAATTTTATCACTTTCCCCTGCTTAGTTATACTCTTAGACTTGGTTTTATTTTAGTGTGACAAAGTGAGACCAGGGCCTCAGATCTTGCAAGAAAAAGAGTTAACTCCTTCAAAGGAGCCTTCAAAGACTGGAACTGAGACATGGATTTGGCCCATTCTATGCACTGCAGCCTGGTAGTGAGAGGCTGTAATTGAGACAGGCTTTGTTTGGGGCCTTCAGCCTT
Organism: Discoglossus pictus; assembly: GCA_027410445.1. NCBI lineage: Eukaryota > Metazoa > Chordata > Amphibia > Anura > Alytidae > Discoglossus > Discoglossus pictus. The sequence continues at coordinate 49,596,427 of CM050169.1, read as the reverse complement.
GGAAATTCTGTGAAAGCAACCACTGTCAATTCAAAGCGGGCAGAAGATGCCGCATTATCTGAAGTGATGTGTATATAAATATTTAGATAGACAATTAGATATTTGTTTATATTATACACTGGTCCTTTAAATGCATTTAAAAATGGAATTGGGTTTCCGTGTTTTTTTTGTTTTTTTTTTAAATCGATGTGGATCCAAATTATTCTGTTAAATGAAAAAAAAAAAGAAAAGCTATCATGAGTTGACACTCTAACCAAGATATGATGGATGCACTACATTATCTGCACCTTTCCAGCTTCCAATTCCTCCGCAGGCTAAGAGTTAACGGTGAATATTCCCGGCTGAGTCGGACCGCGAGCATCAGTGTGTACACAGATGTTTTGCTGGCGCTTCAGGCTTTTGTGACAAAGATGAGATGTACTTTTTCGACTTAACTTGTAACCACTGTGGAAACGCTTACAGCCAGCTTTTATGATCAACCTTTCCTTACAAGTAGTTGAAATGTTGAACATTTGGAATCATAAAACTTTAAAGCGTTCTTTTCCTACTGTTACTTTTTTTATCGTTTTTGATGATGGAAGAAGTGCTTTATGGATAGGTAGTAAAGAAATGTTTAGTAATAGTGATAACTGAAGGGAGCCTAAAGTGCAGTTTTTTTTAAATTGAGCATTATTACTAGTAATAATAATAATAATATTATTTATTTGTAACCCACCATGATATTCAATAGTTCTGTACTGGCCTTAAAAGCTTTATGTAGTCACTAGCGACTTGCCCGTCAATAGAGTTTGAAGCCTGGCAATGCTGTTTGTCAGAGGTTGTGAGCCCCCCCCCCCCCCACTTTACAGGCCTTGCTATGAGCGCCATCGGCACTCATCACGAGCCCAGCAATCAGCGGCTTTGCAGCTCATTGCAGATGTCGACCAACCGGCAACTGGCTAGTCTCTCCTCACTCCCTCCCTCCCGTGTCTCTTCGCCCCCTCTCCCTCCCCTGGTTTTTTTTCCCTTTTCTCTCCCTCCCCTGTGTCTCTTTCCACCCTCTCCCCCCTCTCCCTCCCCGGTGTTTTTCTCCCCCCCTCTCTCCTCTGTTGTTTTGATTGCACCATTTATGGTGTGAAACCATATGCAGGTTTGGGAAATTGTTAATTTTCCCCAAGCCCGACATGTTTCCGACTTACAGGGTTGAAAAAAAGTTACGCTTTACGCCCGCCATTTTATTCCTTGCTTAGCCATTTTCAAAACTCCCAAAAATGGCAATTAAATATCAAATTAGCTTGCAACTTCACTTACAGGCTCCCTGTTCTCCGCCTGTGCTTTATGTGTGTGAGGTTGTAAGTTAACTTTTTAATTAATTGTCGTCTTTTGGCGGCCTTCCGAAAGCTTCCGAGTTAAGGGCTTGAAAAAAATTGCGGGCGTTAAAGCCTTTAATTCGTAAGCCAGTCACGCACAGGCCTTTGGTGCTCATTGCAGGCCCGTCAAGCCAGTCACATAAGGGCCTCGCGATGCCTCGTCAAACTCCAAACTTTCGGGCCTCACGATGAGCGTCTTCAGCCTTTGGTGCTCATTGCGCATGTGCAAGCCCATCATTTTTAATATTGCATGATCAACACTTGCAATTACGACAACTATATATGTGATGGTTCTGTAAGTCCGTTACTAATGAACTTGATCAACAGTTCTTTTTGTAAGTGGTATCCATAATAATTTTGTGCTTTTCCCAGTAAAAAAGAAACAAAAAAAAAAAGACAGTAACTTAAAGTGGGTGTAAAAATATATAATATTATATATAAAAAAAATAATTGAACTGAATAATTTTATTATTTTTATATCTCAACTGTTGTCATGAGAATATTTTTTTCTTATTTGCTTTCCACTATAATGTAGTCAGAATTTTGAATGTCTGCTTTGACTTGCCTTTAGTCTCTAGTCATCCAGCTTGTTGGTAATCCTTACACTCATTTGTTTTCTTTCTTTTACTCAGGGTGTCTTTGTGACCTCAAGAAGATGGCTAAACCTGCAGGAATATCAAAGTAAAAAACTGATGGCTGACAATGGGGTCACCGTTCAAAGGTTCTTTGTTGCTGACACTGCTGATGATGCCCTGGAAGCCGCAAAAAAACTAAGTATGTATGCATAAATTTGGTAAATATCTTCAAATTGTATGTTTTGTTAAATATTTTGATTAATTTGGCAGAAAGTAGATATTCTATCTAAACAAAAGTTGCTATGAAATTATACAGTAATAGAAATTTTAAAATGTATGAGACTGGGCTTGACAAACGTCTTAATACAGGAAGCAAGCAGTCAACTAAAATCACGGGAGTCTTATTAATTTATAGAAATATAAAAAAACTAATTAAAAAAAAAACTTACAAACGGGGGACAAAATCTCAAAAATGTACCTATACCCTTTATGTAAAAGCTCCTAAAACACTTGGTTTTAATAGGAAAGTAAGTACACTGTACCATAATTTCTACACATAAATTGTTGTAAAAGATCTCATTAATTATTTAACGACATTGATCCTCTCAATGTCTTATAACATTTACACGTGACTTATAAGAAGCCCACAGAGTATCAGTTGTTCAACTTTTAGACCCTCTCACTGTCTTCCTGTTCTCTGTCATGTAGGGTGCTTGGTTTTACAGCTGTGACCTAAGTTTACCCCCTCAGGTGGGGGCTTCACACTACCATTATTTCATATCGCTGTGCTGCAAGCAGTCAGTGACATGCTGTGTGTCTGAGTATCATGATACGTTGGTATTGTGATTCTTTCCTCATTGTGTAGCCATGGGTCACAGTGAAACATTGCGCCCTACATCATAGAGAACAGTAAAAAAGGGGGAGGATCGGAAAGATGAGAAACTATTACTCTGGGGACTTCTTAGTAGTAAGTGAAGTTATTTTTTTATATGACATTTGTGTTGATGAAGATGAAATTACATTACCTTATTTAAAACCCACACACATATCTATCTATGTTAAAAATTAAAGGCTTGCGCATACTCGTTGAGCGCCAAAGGCAATCATTGCGGGCTTTGCGATGAGCACCTCGGTCCGTACATGACTGACTTGAGGGGGGGGACAGGCTCCAAACGGCTTACGAGTTACAGGCTTCAAAAAAATTACAGCTTTTACGGCCTCCATTTTTTTCAAGCCCATAACTCGGAAGCCACCGGGGAGGGAGTGGGGGGGAAGAGACATAGTAGAGGGAGATGAGGGGGAAAAAACAGGGGAGGGAGAGAGGGCAAAGAGACACGGGAGTGAGTAGTGTGAGGCTGAAGGCACTCCTTGCGAGGCCCGAAAATTGAGGGGTTGGCTGTCGCAAAGCCGTAAAGTATAGGGGGAAGAGGCTCCTCGCAATAAGCGCCAACGGCGCTCCTCGCATGGCTCGCAAGGTAGAGGGGGGAGAGCCTTGCATTGTGTGGCAAGCGGCATTGCCGGGCAAGTCGCTAGTGTATGTGTGTGTGTGTGGGTGTGCATATTCAGTTTGTGACTGAAGGATATCTGAAGCAGTGTCTGGTTTCATAGGAGGATCCAGTTTCTGAAATGTAAACAGCTAAGAATTTTAGTAACTGTTTGTTTATTGTGAAGAGATGGAATTCTGTGGCTTAAATTATTGGTAGAAATGGCTACTGTGTGAACCCCCACAACTTCATAAACCCTTAAAAAGAAATCTCTGATAACATTATAACTCACAAATAAAGTGTAATAAAACTAACCCTATTCCCTCAAATCATATCTGGATAGGAAATTCAAATAGGAGTTAACTAGTTTAGATGGAAAGGTTGAATGTGTTTTAAGTTTGTGATGTAAATACCAGATAACCCTGTGGTGGAATTAACTCCAACAAGTCTCAGGTTCGACAGTAAGGTACTACAGAGGGCTGATTGAGTAAAATGATTAAGGACAGGTCGCTTATAAATGTTTATCGGTTGTACCAAAATATCTACCTTAGTGGTAGATATTTTTAACCATACCATATGCATAGCATTCCTCCACTAGTATCCTCCCCTACTTTAAGAATTAATTCAGCCTGTAGTAGCCAGTGATACAAGAAACTATGGTATAGCTTTAAAAAGAGGTTCCTGAACATCTAGTGCAAACGTAAGGATTAAGTGTTGCAGTGAATCTACTAATTAGATACTAAATAAACAAATGAATGCTAATTCTATGACCACAACAGGGGAGTCTTAATTTAATTTAAAAAAAAAAAATACATACACGTGGTTAAAAAGCATGTGGTACATTTGTGGGGTTATGATGGAGTTATGATCAATAGAATTGTGTTGTCTCTGAGTAATGAGCTCTGCACCACGCGGAACAATGAATATTAATTAGGCACTGCCCGATTCAAATCCTCTACACCTGATTCTAAGTGATTTTGTAACTACTTAATTATATTCTAGCAGCCAGTGTAGCAACAGATCAACAGTCTTGTTTTTTATGTATTTATTTAGTTTTTAATTGATTATTTGAAAAATGTGTACTACTTAAAAAAAAAAAAAAAAAAAAAAAAAGTCAAATAATAAAATTAGTTTAATTTAAAAAACATACTTTTTAAAAGCAGAGTGTGTTGGTGTAGTTTACAGTGTGTTGCATAGTTACGTAGTAATTTGGAGGTTGAATAAAGACTTTTAATCCATCAAGTTCAAGCTTTTTAGATCTTCTCTGATCCTTATAATATGCGGATTGTTAATTGATCCAGAAGAAGGGCAACATAAAAAAAAAACATTGAAACATTGCAATAGTCTCAAAAGAAAAGTAAAATTCTTCCTGGCCCAGGTACTGGCAATCCGATTACCCCCTGGATCAGTATTCCTTCTGTAGTTATTCAGGATAACCCTGAATGCTCTTTTTATTCAAAAATATATCCAATCCGTTTTCAAAGTTATCCATCAAATCCACTGTGTTGCTTCATAAAATGGCTTTATTTAGTAGGTCAATTCCTTTCACTCTTTTTTTTTATGGACTAATGTATTTATTATATATACTGTATTGTGTGTATGTATATACATTATTTAGGCAGATTCTTGTGGGAGAGGCTTCTAAGGGCTAAACTAAAAGGACAATACCAAAGTCCATTCCTGATCATAAACACATTTTTCACATGAGTTTTCAGCCACGAACGGTGCAGAGCACATATGGTAACTTTTATGGTCCTTTTTAAAGCTTGACATTCCCTTTGTTAATTCTTATAATTATGTTTACATATTCTGATTTTATTTGCTAAATAGCAATGTATTTATCCTTTTTTTATTCTACCAGCATTCAGACCTCTCTATCTCGCCTGCTAATCCATATGTTACACCTCTCAAACTGTTAAAAGGATTTGGCACACAGAAAGGAATAATATTTTTAATTGCCCCATGTAATAAATATCACAGTGTTTACAACGACCTTTCATCTTGTATTTTCCCCCATTATAGTTTGTAATTTGCAATCAACATTAAAGTGCATGGAAATTCTAATCAGTAAAATTGGGCCCGATCCAAGCCAATTCTCAAGCAAAATGGCCGTTTGTTTGGTTGACAGATTTCTTATGGCAGGTTATAATTATAGGCATGAAAGGAGTGAGCAGACTTATCAACAATACAACACGCAAGAACATATTGCTCGGTCCGTGCCAACTGTTTGATTCACGTTGGCCTCCTGTGGACCATATGCAAAGGTGGTGTTATTATGTGCTTGTTCCTGATTCAATAAGCTTTACTACTTCTCGTATTCATGTGTGGTGCCTTTGTCAGAATCAGATTGGAAAAGTAAGGCTTGCTGTTCTGGGCATGTTGATACACAAAACATCCAGTCATTTGGGGTAATAACACACAAGCACTAAGCCTTTGTGGTTATTTAGTCTGCTGCCTAAGATCAAACCGCAAGCGTTCTTTCAATTTATTTGATTCGTAAACATGGGTTGAAGCATAAATACACATTCATTCCCTATGAAGTTGTTTTGCTGTGATATACAGCAAAAACAAAGTCAGAGGCACTCAATCTGCGAACAAACTACCCTATGCAGCTTAGTTCTAAGTGCATAGTAACCCACCCAGAGGGTAGCCTCCTGTAGTATATCAGTCTGGTGTCATCCCGATTTATACCCTGAACAAGAGAAATCGCAAACCCCTGACGGTCATCCCTAAGGCACAGTGAGTAAGGAGTCTATGTCTTGAGCCTAAGGAAGGCTAAACCCTAGGGGGCATTTGCATAAGCAACAACAAAAATAGAGGCGCTTAATCCGAGAATGAACTATCCTAAGTAGGTTAGTTCTATAGACATAGTAACATACTTGTAGAGCAGCGTCTCTTAGCTCACTTGTACTCTACATAGGGAGAAATATTCTTTAGTTTATCAGTCTGGTCTCATTCAATAAAGTGAACAAGTTTCAATATACCAGGCAATTCTACTCTGAACGGAAGAAACAGCAACCCCAGATGTTTGTTTTGGCCTTTGTTGGGCCTCATCAGTAGGTTGTAGCTTCACTCCCAAGGGCACATCTGAAGCCCCCTAACACCCTTAGGGAGACTAAAGCCTAAGGGTCATTTGCATAAGCAACAACAAAAATCGAGGCACTCAATTGGAAATTGAACAAACCTTAGAGGAGAAGCTGCGGACCCCAGATGTATGGTTCAGCCTTAGTTGGGCTTCGTCAGTAGAATGTAGCTAAACTCTGTAAGGCACAGTGAGCAAGAAGTCCACGTCTGGAGTCCGCTATCAACTTAACGCCAAGGGTTATCTGCATTGGCAAAAAAAAAGTCAGAAGCACTCCATCATAGAAAGAACTACTCTAAGTAGATTAGTTCTGTGGGTATAGTAACCCACTCAGAGGGCAGCCTCTTAGTTCACTTGTGCCGTTTATACAGAGAAATATCCTGTAGTATATCAGTCTGGTCTCACTCTGTAGAATGATCCAGCCCTGAAATACCAGGTAAATCTACCCTGGGCAGAACAAAAAATGCAAACCCCAGATGTACTTTTTGGTCTTCATTGGCCCTCGTTTTTTTTATATTTTAGTGATGGAAGAAGCGGGGTCTGATGAGGATTTGTATTGGCCTTAGTTGGGCCTCGTCAATAGGATGTAGCTGAACTCCCTAAGGCACAGTGAGCAAGGAGTCCACTTCTGGAGCTCCTTATAAAATGTGCCATGGTTTTAAATGTTTTGAGCCATTCAAATAATACAATTGCTTCATGTTTCCTTATTGTACAAGGTCTTGGACTAATATAGCCCAAAAGATAAATCAGGTGAGAATCACAAATCTGTGGCATTGACAAAATGAGGGTTAAATGTAACTTTTGCAAATGGGGACTCAAAAGGACATATTCTCTGATACACATTTTTATCGCCCCGTTTTAATGTTTCACTGGTAGCCTTTTATATGGAATTACCATTAAAAAGATATGTAAGTTTCCTGGATTATGAATGCATCGGATAGAGGAGATTTAATAGTATATAAAAAAAATGTTTGCAGGAAAAAATGCCAAAATAAACACTTACCTTGAAGTTTGCAAAATCTATTGTAATTTCTGACCATTTAAAAATCAGGTTAACACCCCCTCCAAAATTTTGTTTTGGCCAATCCGGTTCAATAAAAGATTTGAGACCTAGCACTGTTAGGTGCTATGGCAACACCACACTGCATATACAGGAAGCAGGGATGAGTTCTATCCCAGCAGTGACTGGGAGGCTGACCACACTGCTCTACTATTGGCAGAGCAAGCAAGTGCAGGTAAATTGTGGATTAATATTGCTCCCTGGATGCTGCATGCTGATTGGGTGGGGATCAGGAAGTTGTGTAGACACCCCCCTGGGGTGTCAACACAATCATTAGAGGGATTTTTAGATATTAATAAAAAATAAAACATTTTGGAGATGTGCTGCAGAAATGTATTAATCCAGTAAATTTAGATATCCCTTTAAATGGGAATAAAATGTAACCTTAAACATCATTCCGAATCAAATAGCCTTTTGGTTTGTACATTTTTTACATTCGTTTTTTTTTTTATACCAAATCAGACTGTTGAACTTACTACCAAAAGAGGTTGTGACATCGGATACACTAGATACAAAGCAGCTGGGTTTTTGTTTTCAATTAAAAGGGCAAATAGAATGTGTAGGCTATTGATCCAGGGAATAATCGGTGACATTTTTTGGGGGGACAAGAAAGCATTTTTCCCCACTAAAGAGATTACTGATCGCCTATTAATGTTTTTTTTATTTATTTTTATTTGCCTTTAAATTTGTTAGACAAAAACTGTTATTTTTTCCCACTTTCAATTGCTCTGTTACTGTGTTATTTTTGTTTTATTTTTCCTGTCGGGCAAGGGGTATCGGTAGAGTATTAGGGTTCGATATCTCTTTAAACGACTAAAATTAAGCCAAAGTTTACTTCTTAACTATTTTAATGTTTACTTGCTGTCGACTTCAACCAAAATGGGCATAGAGGGTCCCTGTTTTTAATATTAAAATATTATAGTATTTAATATCTATACATCATTTATTAACAAGTGCTTAAAAGTTCTGTTTTTGCTCATTTAAATATGTCAATTAGTCCATACAAAGGTCCTTCCCCCATAGCTGTGGCCAGGAGTTCACAGTGTTAACCCATCTACTTTGCTGGTCACTGGCCCTGCAGACTTAAATTTTTACCATATGTTGTATATAAGGGCAAAATCACCAAAATGCGAATGGGCTCTCCCACCAAATGCATCAGTGACTTTGCATCGCCAGCCTCAACCTGTTGGAGGTGTCAGCTGACTTGGGCCAAAAGGGGAAGTGATTGTGACAATGGACATGATACCCTATACTCTGCCTAGGATCTAGCCGAGGCCCAGCTAACCTAATTTTTATTCCTCTTACTTTGTTCTGGAATAACCAACTTTTTGGGGAGTGTCTCCCAGTTTTGCACCTTTCCACCTCCTACACACCAAGCCCTTACAAGATATATGCCTACATGCACTCTACATGTACTGGGGGAATCTGAAATAAGGGATGAAACTTTCACACCTGGGAAATCCCATGTTGACTTGGACATCCCGGGCCTGGTACCTTGGACATTATTCTTTTTCTGTTTCTATTACTGGCCTATTGTTTAACCCCATAAAAAATGTTCTTCTATGATTACAAGCGTGAGATCTGTACTTCATTAGTTTAGGGAAACTATTTTAAAGGACATTTGCGCTATTTTCAAGATAATCTTTATACTCTGCTCATTGTCACTGAGGATAATCCTATCCATTCAATACGAGGATCTAACTGGTGAGAGTTCCATAGAGTGCTGTCCTACTAGTCCCGTATCATGACCGTTCGGTATAAGGATTTAGACCATGTTGGATGTTAGGATTGTTGTTATTGTTGGGATTAAGTTGCTGTTGGGCAATACGGTTTGGGTCAATTTTTGTATGTTATCATTTTTGTTATTTTTGGGATTAGGTTACTGCTGGGTGATGAAGTTTCTTTCACAGTTGGGTGTTAGAATTTAGTTGGTGTAGCCACAAAACATTGGCACTAGGACCAGAAATAGGAAGCTGAAATAAATGATTCTGGATAATTGTATCCAATCTATTTTTTTTACACTTACGTTGCTGTCTATTTCGGGTTCCCTGACTGCATGGTGTGATTAAATTCATCTGAGCATCTTATATCATTAGTATTTGAGCACTCAAGAAACATATCTACATTAAATGTGACAACCTAAAAGCAATACAGCTGTAATCATATACATAGAGTGAGCATTTTTATGCTGTGGCAATTTTATAACTGTTTTTAGTTTCTAAAATGACCTCATATTGACTAGATTTACAGTAATGAGAGTAATAGGCAGGCGTATAACAAATCAAAATCTCATTTCAGGTGTTAGACACTAATGTTGTGCTGACTTATTGTTTTATGTGTTCTATTCCTTATAAAATTACCAACATACCTATTGGAGAGCGCAACACGAAAAAAATAACATTTCAAATGGGCGAGCGGAGATATAACATTTTCACATGTTGTGTGACTAATAGGTTTTGTTATGGGATTTTATATAAGACTTTCCCAGCAACAAACCTTTCATAATGGTGTAAATTAAACCATGTGCTGTTCATAATTGGTATTTAGAATTTGCTTTTAGAAACTGAACTCTTTTATGTAAATAATCTGATTGAAAATTACGTTTTTTTCTTATCGTTATTGACTTTTCAAAGGAGATGATATCCTTTTTGGGTTTGGAAGAGAATCTAGCCTGGCAACTTGACAATAGTTTAAATTGGGTTATTAAATTCAAGTAAAATAAATGCATATCTGTGATATTTTTTCTGGAAGGGACATGGAAATATGTTTTTGTTCTTTGTTGCATCAGAAAGAGGGCATTTGATAATGTGTCACAATACAAATCTTGAAAAGCTGCTTTTAACACTCAAAAAATAATGTTTTTGTGTGTGTGTGTGTATATATATATATATATATATATATATATATTTATATATATGTGTGTGTGTAATTAATAAATATAAATATATATATATATATGTAATAAATCTGCCACATTTTATAACCGCATGAGTCGATTAATTGTAATTTTACATGAAAAAGCAGACTTGTGTGACATCCTCACAAAGGTTGTTCAATAGGTAACTGTAGCTGACATATGCAGACACAAGGGAGATTGGGTAAGTATGTTTGTGTGATTTTTTTTTTTCTATTTTTGTGTGGTACTTGAAGTGGCTTGATTAGAGCAACAATTGGAACACTTCATTGAGCAAAGAATCATTGATAAGCCCTAATTCTGACTAGTTAAGCTATGGCAAATCTGGGCAAAGTAAAGATTTATTACACGAAGACAAAGGTCTGCATAGTTAGAACTAGGGCATTCTTAGTAGTAACCTACTGATATGAGAGCTGGACCATAAAGAAGTCTGAGTGCAGGAGAATTGCCGCCTTTGAATTGTGGTGTCTGGAGAAAACCGGCTTGGGCTGCAAGAAGATCAAATCAATCAATACTAAAGGAAATTAAGACAAACTGTTTACTGGAAGGTTTGATCATGAGGCTAAAGGTAAAACATTTAGGCCATATCGTGAGAAGACAGGCTTCCCTAGAGAAGAGTCTGATGCTGGGAAAGATTGAAGGCACACAAAGAAGGGGAACGCAGAGGTGGAGATGGATTGATGAGGTCAGTGGCTGATACATATGCATGGCATGCTGCTGTCCACAGGGTCACAAACTATTGGAGTTGATTGACTGAACAACGACAGAATTTGGTAAAGGTAGGGTCTTGGCACATATGTAATGCTAATAAAAAGGTTAGTTCATCAGAAAAAGAATAGCAAAATAAGGGGGCTGTATGATTGTGGAATAGGGAGAAGACATTGCTGAACGGAGCAAAATAGGCCCATTGGAGTATAAAAAGGGACAGGTTTGGAGTGCATAGTTTTGTAAAAGATAGTTGGACCTTTCAGTTTGTCTTTCCTATGCTAATTGAACACTGTTCCTTTCACGTGATTGGCCATATAGCTGTGTTTAAGGACTTCAATGGCTATACGGTGTCTCAATTGATGATCGTTTTTTTAATACTAAAACTACTTTCGCACGTAATTTTACATTTTTTTATTTTTTATGGTGCACACTAGCTTTGGTGAGTTGCGTATCCTTTTTTAAAGGTGACTAAAAATGAACCCTTGATCTAGCTGCTAAAAAAAATCAGATTTATATATGTTTATATATCTGTTTCCCCCCGGCATTTTTGTGCAGTTGATGTATGGCAGTAATATGTTGAGGAGCGCTCTGTATAAGTAATCTTTAACTCTTATCACTTAAGATAGATTGTTCCTGGACTATCCAAAGTTTTAAGACTCCCACCTTCTTCCTCATTATCAGAAAAGTGATTGGGAAAAATCCATGTAACATAAAATATATGGACAGAGTTAATTTTGTTTCTTGGTTAGACATTACTCTAGCGGATTTCCTTGATTTTCCATAAAATGTAATATTAGACTTAATGCTTTTTTTTATGTGGTAGTGAATTAAGCCTTTATTCATTTGGCTACCTAAATGTTTTTGCATTAATTCAGTCACAAAACAGCTAGTGAATTAGATAGTATATAGTTGTGTGTAAAAGATTGGGTGCCCCATGTCAAATGACATATTATGTTGAATTTTTGAGATGAAAAGAAATGCACACAACCTCTGCAGCAAACCAATTTTTTTTGTTCTGTAAATGCAGTTAGTTTTTCTTTTTGTGGTTTGAGCCTATGTTTTATGAACTCTTGATGGAGGAACACAATTACAGGAGGCTTTAACCCTTTTCCAAATGTGACTACATTATATTCACCAGTGTTGCAAAATAATACACCAAAACAATTCAAGGAAAACAACAGGCCTAGCTTCCCTGGAGCACTACCTTCAGTGATAGCTCCCTAACTATGTGCCCTCATCCAGCTAAACCTTGTGTGAAGCAAAAACAAAACAAACTGTTCAATAGTTAATTCACAATCACTAGCCCTTCCAGGTTTTTACTGTTTTCTGCAGATCGTTCATTACCTCCATGTTTGTTAGGCCTCCATGACTGGGAATCATGGGCCTAGAGTGTCGGGCTCGGCGGCCAGCGGGCGGGCCAGGCGGCCAGCGGGCGGGCCAGGCTAGATCATTTTCAAGATTAGCGTAAAAAGTATGTGCCAGATCAGAATTTGGTTTATAAACTGTAAGATTTCAAAGGTCTGATGGACACCATCTCATAAACCGCATCTTATGACCATATAATTGATTTTCAGACCTGAACTAAACATTCAGGCCCTCATTCAATTGCAATTTGGCCAATTGAATAGGGGTCTAAATTAGCACATAACATATATTTTTAAAGAAGTTTTTACTTAGTAAACATCTATCCAAAAGCAAGGTTTTCACTAACTAAAAACTTATTTAAAAAAATATGTTATGTGCTTATTTAGAGCCCTATTCAATTGGCCAAATCGCAATTGAATGAGGGCCTCAGTGTTTTACTTGGTCACTTGACAAATTAATATCACAAGATTTTCATCAAAATAAAATATCTCATTCTTTCATGTGATATTTTTGAGTACTGTAAAAGAAGAGATATATCTAATCGAAGCCTGAAAGAATTTTCTGTGTCGGAAAACAAGTATTCACTGTGAAGCTCAGCATTCAGAATAACATTGTAAAAACGGCTTTGTATAACCTGGTGGCTCGGACAAAGGGTAGTTCTGTACAGTCGGGCAAAACAGTCTTTCTTTTATTGAAGAGGACAAATGCAGATTCATTTGTATTGTTACAATACTTTGGTTCCATATAAATGTTACCTTTTTTTGCAGTGTTTTATATTCCAGAGATTTCTTGCCCCATGTTATCTATGATGCTTTTGTTGGGCCTTTCTATGCTCTTCAAAGTGTTATGTTGTCCAATTCCTGAACCTACAAAATGAACTATGACAATTGATTAAAATGTATTTATATGAAGAAATACCGCTTTAAAAACATTCTTCCTATGCTAATCACTTGCTGTTTTGAACTGTAGGTTTGAAAAATACTTGTGTGTATATTTACATGTCTATATGAAGGATGGATATCTGCTTCAAGTCCACAATCAAGATACACAATATCAAGATATACAATGCTCTCATTGCAGTCTAACAATGTGTGTAGAGCGGACATGCAAATGAGCCAAGAGTATTTCACTCTTTTTATAATCTATGTCTATCATGATAACCTATGTCTATCATGATAACAACACTTTAAAGCATTGCACAGGTTGGATATGTATGAGTTGGCCAAGCAATAAATATCCCCCAGTCATTAGGAAGGGATAGAAACATTGCATAAGTTATGTTTTCTTGAAAACATAAAGATAATGTTTAGGCCTTTCTACTTCTGGTAGAAAATGTGCATTTTTGAACAGAAAATAAATGTGAAAGGACTAAAAGATATTTAAGTTAAAACTTGCATTTTGTTTCAATTTTTACCATATTGTACAGAATTTACCTTAAAGAATAGATATGAAAAGGAAAGCATTTAGAGTATATTGTAGCTGAACTTTTACAGTGAACATTAAAAGTAACTACTTTATCAGTCATATACATAGGGAAAGATATTTCCAGAATGCGTCTAACCCCTGTTTGAAGGTTAGAACAGGTTATTCCACCATAGCATTTCTGTTCATATTAAAAAGAAATATGATGAAGTAAGCCACTTTAAAAAAAAACAAAAAAAACTTAGAATCTGTTTTGGCACAATATGCAGCTCAATTTATTAGAAATATTTTTATATTTTTAACGTTCTATATGATACAGATTATTGGGAGGGCGAAAGATGAGGAATTAGGACCCTGACAAACCATTTGGACATCAGAAAAACATATTTCCGGCTCAGAATATTAAGAAATACAGTTCTTGCAATACTCTCTGGGAAACTGGGTAGGGACATGCAAATGAGTCCATAATGCACCAATACTGCTTCATACATGGTTCCTTTTTAGCACGCGTTAGGAAACCTAGCCCCACAGTCACTGACTTTATCTCATCATTGTGGGGCTGGTACGTACCTAATGCTATGGATTTTGTGGTAAGTCTATTAACCACAACATAATTTAACTTATGGTGGACAAAATAGTGATATAAACCCTCCACGGTGGTAGGTTTCCTAACTCATGCATAATCCATGCTATGCTGTGTATGAAACCTGTGTTATATCGGCAGGCATGTGCTAAAAGGAGCAATGTATATAGTCGTATTGGATTAAAGATTTCAGTTTCCCAGAATGCAGTGCAAAAAAACTATTTCTTGAGATTCAGAGCAGGAAATACATTCTTTGTTTTAACTTATTTTGAGATGTATGTATGTGAAAAGAAATGTACAACCTGTTCTATTATTTTTAGATATAGGTGGAGGACCTAAGACCAAATGCAGCCCTTTATCTCAATCCATGTGCCATCAACATGTTCTGGCCCAATGACTGTACACATGTGGATGTTGCCCATCACTTCATCTTGTATTCAAAGAGAAAACTGCCACATGAGTAATAAGATGTGACACATCGCTGAATGATGGACAAAATAAAATAAAGACAAAGCCTAACTATATATTATCAAGTGCCTTATAAGGAGTAGGCCCACTCTTTGCTTTCAGAACATCTGCAGTCCTTCTTGGGATACATTCTGTACAAGTCCAAAAGTGGAATATTGCACCATTGTTCAACAAGAAAAGCTTCAGATCTGTGAGGGATGAAAGCGATATAAATATACTTCACACCTTGCACTCAAGATCTTCCCATAAAAGTACAGAGATGCTTAGACTTGGTGATTAAGACGACTGTGGAAGGAGTTTGACTTCATGAAACGATGCCTGAACTTGTTAGAAATATGTGTGGGAGCCTTATCATTCTGGAGGGTACAGTGTTCGCAACATAGGGTTCACCATTGACTTCTATTGCTTGTCCATGTGGGTTTAAGGCATCCTTTTTGTCTTTCTCAAGCATAAACCCTAGATGTAGGAAATAAGGTGAAATATAGGTTATTGGATCATATTCGTTTTTGTTTTTTTTCTACTGCAAGAGGATGTTTTGAAAAATATTTTGACCACTGTGGTCCTATAAGCAAATACATTTTCTACATCACCTAAAATGTATGTAATTGATGATCTTCTCGCATGGACAATGGGTTTGGGGGGTTCTTCCTCTTGGGAGAGATTAATTTGTTTATTTTTGTTGCTGGAGCACTAAAGTAAATGTTTTTGCATTACTTTCCGAGTTTGTATCGTATTTTCACCTTTTCCTAATCTGCTAAGAACTGTTCATCTTAGAATATCTGAATATCAGCCCATTTTGTTCACCCTATCAAAATCATACTGTTTAGATTGATCAGGTCCTTCAAATATGACAAGATTTACTATTTCAATTATGCACCGTTCAAAAACAATTGTGGAGGGTTTAGCAAAACGTTACCCAAACCTCGTTAGACCTTGTGAGATACCGTTCAAGTAGAGTCAATAAATTGTAGTATATTTTCCAGTGGAAAAATGTCATTAGAAAATCATTCTTCTCAAACTAATATATATAATTTGATATTCGTTACTTTAACACTTAAAGAAAATAGCCAGGAAGTATATTCAGTATAGGATTTTATGTAATCTTGCTGAAGGTAATACAGTTTTACTTGAAGGGACATATTAAAGGGGCACAGCAGAGGTCCCAATTATGGTCAGATATGAAAGTACCAATAAAAACGTGTTGCTTTTAGGTCTGAATACAAGTTATTAAATATGCTCTAGTAATAGGAGAAAACAGATTTGATTACTGAATATTGACAGTCATTCAGCTCAAGAGTTTCTTTCACCATATTGAAGTTATAGACCCTAATTTCCTTGTTATTGATGAATGTCTCCCTTTTGCATATGGATTCTAAGTTGTGAGTCTGTATAGCCAGACACGAGTAATACTTCGGAAGTCATGTACAAGAAAGCCATTAATCCACTGAGTAACCAGATACTGAAAAGAAGACTACTCTGGTTGGATAATCTCTTAAACTGAGTGACAAACACAATCTAATAAAATCAAAGCTGTCTCGTACTAAATTTATTTTTTGTTACCGGCAATTGTAAATATTCATATTTTTTATACTCATACCATAATTCGGAAGCTTTAATAGTAAACCACGCTAGAAATCTCTTCAAGTAGAAAATCCGGTTTCTATCTATTTAAATGGAACTACAACTAAACATATTTGATGGGAAGTTCTGAGACCCTCTAAGTTTCTGATTAGCTCTCAGTTGTGCAACAAGATACAAAATACTTTTTCTGAATGTTTGTTTATTTTTAAGATAAGGAAAATTTACTTAGAGATCCAAGCACAAATGAAATATGTAGTGAATATGGAAACCCACACACCGCTCTCTAATTTTATCAACATAAGGATACGTTTCTAATGATAGTTATTTGTGGGTGTTTTGTAATACTAGTTTATAAAGACTCACCATGGTAGCAGAACATGATTTGGGACTTCAATTGTCCAGTCTGAGTCTAGATGTTTTTAAAGGACAAATTTAGGGTCCAAAAAAGTCTGTATATTTGAATACTAAATATAATGCTACTCCACTGTTTAAGAAAAAAAAATAACTTGGCTTTCGTACTTCCCACTTGAATGTGAGAGGAGTCAATCTGGGGCCTGGGAAGTTTGGCCACTTGATGTGGTCCCACTGTAGCTCATCTATAGTCCGGTAATTTGATTACTCCTTTGAAGGGAGCATACTCCTTGCCTACAGCCTTGGAAATGTATAAGTGTAAAGTCCCCTGAAACAGGGAGTATACAAAGGGGGGGTGAAAGCCTATGATCATGGAACTTCTTTTGGGGAAGAGTGTTGGGTACAGTCTGATAGGAAGATGGACAATTTGACAATGTCCACGAATTTGTTGTTGTTCAGTTGTGTCCTAACTTGTGACATTATGGACGGCAGCATGCCAGACCCTTTTAGCAGCCACTGCCCCTCTGAGATCCATCAAGCTCATGTTCATTACTTCAATTACCTAATTTATACATCTTCATCTCTGCCGTCCCCTTCTTCGTGTGCCTTCAATCTTTCCCACCATCAGAGTCTTCTCTAGGGAACCCTGTCTTCTCATGCTATGGCCAAAATATTTGAGCTTTAGGCTCATGATCAAACCTTCCCGTGAACAGTTTGGCTTCATTTCCTGTAGTACTGATTCATTGGATCTTCTTGCAGGGACCCTAATCAATTTTCTCTAACACCGCTACACCACTGTTCAAATGCGTCAATTCTTTGGCGTTCCGACGACTTTGTGGTCCAGCTCTCACATCTGTATGTTACTACTGCTAATGTTTGTTACATTCTTTACAAGCAAGTACAAGTTCGGATACTCTCTATCAGATACAACAAATAAAATAAAATAGACTATCCAGATATTAATACTTTTTTCAATATGTTTTCGCAGACCTCCTTCAGGCTTTCTAATGTTTGCAAGCTGTCCCAATAATTGTTTACATTTTATATTTGTATTTTTTTGTGTCCTTTTTCTCTGCCAACACATTCAGTTGTAATCACCTTTTATATCCCGGTATTGATTTTTATTTGTGTGACCCAAGAATGTGAGTATTTAATAAATCATTGGTGATTAAGTTCCTCTATCAGTGCTGCCAGCTGCAGGGGCCCATGGCTGGTCAATAGAAATAGGTTATAAATACTGGTAATTAAACTGTGTGGCCTGTGGACTCTCTGCAAAATTATTGATTATTGGGCTAATTATTTGGATTTAACGTCTTCGCTGCTGATTGGGATTGTAATGTTTTAATTCACAGTTGGGTTTTATTTTTAAATGAATGCCCTTGATGCTATCTGGGTAGAGCAATGAATAAATGATTGATTTCCCAGTGGGTACCCTGGCTTTCACCTCAATTCTTCTAAAGTGCCCCCCAGTTATTGGTCTCTCTCTGCAAACCTCTGGCTCTTGCTGCCCCACCACCGCTCTCTCTTTTTGAGCCACCTCTTTTGGACCCTCACGCTCTTCCCCGTTATAGAGCAATAAATAAAGGATTGATTTCCAAGTGAATACCGTGGATTTCATCTCCGTTCTTCTAAAGTGACCCCCCCCCCCAAGCTCTTGCTCTTAATGTCTCATTGCCCAACCACCAGCTTTCACTTTCTGAGCCACCTCTTGCAGACTCTCATCATATCTCGCCTTGACTACTGCTGTCACAACCTACTATGATGATGGGATCTAGAGTACTCTTATTCCCAGTAGGTTTAGACCTAAGTTTGGGTGACTCTAGACCTCTGGACAGTTTTTGTCGGTACAAAGGCATAGGTCCCAGCTGCTGTGGTAGTGTACCTGGGAGCACCTTAGTAGGGAGTCAGAACGAGCTCCTCTACAAGCATATGCCTCTGGGTCAATAATACATGCTTAGTCAAAGTATGAAAATTAAGAACAACTTTATTTTGGAAACGCACAGTATTTAAACAACTCGCAAAACCAGTACAGGGGGTGGCTACCCCCTTGTCCAACCCTCATCTTCCTCTTGGCCAATGGGGTAATCTCCAGAGTAACTTGATTACCTCTGGCCAATGGACTAGAGGTAAGCTATGGGAACTTCCAGACCCCTCCCATGGGCCGCCCATTAGGTGTGGCTACCTAATTCACTTGGTCTCTGGTTCTCAAGGGAGAAACATCTATTTGCTCCTGTACTTTGACCCTGATATTGGGCTGAAGACTTCATGGGGTTAAGGTGCCTCAATGTCTGTACAGACCCCTTTGTTCTGGCCTTGCTATCACTTCAAGTGTTTACTTTAGGTGATAACTGGAAGGCAGTTGGGTGATCTACTCAGGTTACTATCTGTATCAGACGCAATATGGATGACTGCACACAACATGGCTCCCACATTACAATACAATATATTTACAGATATTACCACTACAACATTTTATAACCCACAGCATCTCTCCCTTTCCCACATGTTATGAGTTGAGGCAGTACTTCTCACGTCAGTCCACTTAATGTGTTATGACTACTTTATTAGTGATGACGTGGTAAACTGCCTCTTCTCTGAATGCATAACAATAACAGTGGGACTCTGCCCTGAATATATAACATTATAACAGTGGCTCTGGGAGCCCAAAACCTTCTGTTCAATAACATGTGGCAGATAACAGTTCCGGTCCAAGATGTCCCCTGGCTGCTTCATGACAACTGCAACTCGCTCCTTGCCGGCCTTTCCATCACCTCTCTGTCTCCAGTCCATAATTAGCGCAAACCCCTAGACTCGTGTACCATACTCTGCACGCAGTATCTGCAGCACCTCTCTGTCATCCACTCCACTGACTTCCCGTTACCTCCCGTATAAAATTGAACATCATGACCCTAACATATAAAGCCCTCCACAACAATAATATATCTCTGCTCTGGTTTCAAAATACACCCCCAACTGCACTCTGATCACGACCTTTCATCCTTCTCTTATCATCTCCCTCACTTTGCCTTCAGGACATTTCTTGTGTTGCCCAAACTCTATGGACCTTTTTGCCTGGCTCCACATGCCTCTGGTCTCAATCTTCAAAAACTCCCTGAAAATGCATCACTTTAATCCTTAATATGCAAAGCAGCACACTCTACAGTCTAATCACTTGCACCCACCATTTACAGTACAACACACAGTCACCTCCACTTACTTGGGCCTATTTCCTTACACACCACCAGCTTGTATCTATCACTCTCCTGTACCACATCCTTTAGATTTATAAGTTTGGGAGTTTCCAATCTTGTGTTGATGCCCTGGTAAAAAGTTATATGTATGTTTGATATTAAGATCGAAGATAGGGCCCTCCATTCTTTTGCAATGTGTGAACATTGTTTTGCCTTGTACTTATACCTTGTATAAGTACTATACGTATATCTCTTTACTTTTATATAATTCATTTTTTTTATTATTTATTAAGAAGTGCCTATAAGCTCTGTTATTATTATTGTCAGTTCCTGTCATGATACAGGCTCAGCAGGACGGCATGCTGTGGAACTTCCACAGGTTAGGTCCTTGTATTGGATGGGTATGACTATGCTCCGTGACCACAGGCACAGTAGAGAGATTCTCTTTTGAAAATCGCATAAATACCTTATAAAGTATTTTTCCTGAACTAACGAAATCCAGCTCTCACATTTGTAATTGTTGACCAGAAGTGACTTTACTGGGGATGGGTGAGCAGTCTTATACAGGACTGAACAAAAGGTCGGTCAGACATTAAACAGAAACAAATGACACATCCACATACCCAACTTAACCCTTCCTCCCCCTTGAGTCTCTGCCATTGTCCACTACCTAATCAAGGCATAAGGCCAAGGATGCCGATATCGACAGGGGGATTCCCAGGTGTGGCCATTGTGCCAGCTGGCCTCATCCCTTATCTTAATTTTCCATGGTAGACTACACATGGACACATCTCCCTACCGGGATGCAAGCAAGGAAAAGAGTAAGGGGCGGGGGGCTTGGATGGATTCTAGACACTGAATTTAGGTACTATGTCCATTGTCACAATTCCCTACATAGCTTTTATATGGTTTCAGAAAATATCTTCTTAAATGCATTATAGAACATTTCAACCTACTGTGACTATTTAAACAACCATGTATCCTTTTTGTGCCTGGTAACATCTTGTAATACTTTCTAAGATCACAAAGCAGGGAAGAATAAGTCTGTGAATCTACATTTTCTCATGAAATAACGTAACGACCTCTGCAATTTATTTCCACAATGTATCGTACTCTATAATTTTTGTCTTGTGGGTAGTTCTTCCACAAAAAAGAAAAGGGGTTTGACAAGATAAAATTATCCATTTCAACAATTTTAGGATGTTACAAGCTCAATGAACCATTGTTCGATTCCTTTCCGTGGAGAAACTCCCTTCTCTGAATGGGTTGAACGAATTACGATCATAACATATAATTTCACATTGTATTTTAAAGCAGCTGGATAGCTAACATTTGTCTGTAGTAACTCAATTTGTACTCTAGCTGGGACATTTCCATAAAAAGTCCATTATGCCCCTTGCAATTTTTGTAAGCAGGTATCTAGAGAGTAGAACCATATCACTGCAACTAAAATTTCATTTTCTGCTAAAGAATATTCTCACGTAATGAAGTTAGGGAATTTCAGCCCTAGATAAAATAAATAAAGAATAAGAAGTCTCTGCTCTCATTCTAAAATCAGATATTTAAGTAAATAAGAATTTGTGGCACTAGGGTGAATTAACCAGTCCTATACCAAATGATGTAGGGTTGCTCTTATAGAAATTACATTTTACTGATTTTCTTGGGCTTGGCCATATATTTCTTAAATCAACTTACTTCATGTATTTCCCTTAAGGCGAAAAGGAATATGGTTTATTTTGTGTTCTTGAATTGGTGTATTGATCCAACCTTTATATAGTAGTGATTGGTTTATTGAGACTTTTGTTTTATACATGTGTTAAAGTGTGTTGCATTATATTTCTTTTTTTCTGGCAATTAATTATTTTCATGTAGCTCGGGCTATAGAGTTTGCTGCACGTACAAAAAGGCTCTATATATATATATATATATATATATATATATATATATATATATATATATATATATATATATATATATATATATATATATATATATATATATATATATATATATATATATATATATATCTATATAGAGATCATCTGGGATTTAAATGTTTTCTTAAAATTAAAACCATTCTTTAAATCTTTTAAAATATTTAGTTTCCTTTTTTATTTTTTTAATTCCTGTAAATATTTTTTTTCACTGTAGGTTTAAAAAAAAAAAAAAAAAAACTGCACTTATAAAACAAAGAAGCTATGGCATCCTTTCCATGACTAACGTAAGCAAAACTCTGTGAAGTTCACTTGTAAACCACTTCCAAGTTATCCATTCACACACCTTAATCTAACCTGCGAGAGATGTCTTCTGAGTGCGTGTAATATACTGAATATTGTAAGCCCCCTAGTACCTGTCCACAGATATTCTGAAAATCGTTTTTACATGGCTCCTGCAGTGAGATCCGAGGACTCTGATGTTAACTAGGAAGTGTTTCCGAGTACTCATAATTCACAAAAAAGCATTCAGGTACCTTCAATTTCCCGTAAAAGCAGAAAAAAGGCCTCTGAGAAGCCGGGATTGCCCAAAAAACCACTACTGTCAGTAATCTGCTTATAAAGAGGGGAAAAAAGTAAAGCTTAGGTAACATATAAAATTCCACTGGCTTCCCATAGCCTCCAGAATAAAATGTAAACTCATGACCCACATGTATAAAGCCCTCAACAACCGTGCACCTCCTTTTATATCTCGCCTCTCGTCCCAAATTACTCCCTCAACTGCCTTTTTTTGCTCTTCTAATGATCTTTTTCTTGCCTCCTCCCATTGAGACCTCCATATATACCAACAGAGCCATCAGCTCCCCCCCCCCCCCCCCTTCTAATTACATCCTAGCTTCATGACCATTTCCCTAATTCAAATAGGACTAATGTGGTAAGTGAGGTTCCTCAGCGTTCAGGTCCATTTATTTTTAACATTTATGAATAATTTAGATTTTGTTTCTATTTGCTTTTGTTGGTACTAAATTGTCCAAGGTGATTAAATCAGTTCAATCAAGTTCATTTATTGCAGAGGGCTTATATAAATATGAAGAATGTGCAGCCAAATGGCAGATGAGATTCAACACTGAGAAATCTAAATGTATTATTTATATAAAATAAATCTAAATTATTATAATTATTTTTATTATTGATGAAAATAATATTATCCTTTATTTATAATGTGCCAACCATTTCCATAGCGCTGTACATGTCTTAAAGACAGAGAAAAATACAGTATTAAGGCATGACAAAAAAATGGAGGGACCTGTCTGAATGTAAAATCTTATTTGCTTGGTGTTTTTTCCAAAGCACCTTAACAGATTAAAAACATGCATGTTTATGGAATAAAGGGATCACATCTGAGGTTGGCAAAATTGTAAAACTGTTTTTGGACAGTCCTTTATGTAAGAGTGCTCAATGTCACATAGCAGCTGCAAAGGCATGTAAAATGTTTGTGTGCATTAAGAGGGTTGTTGACGCATACATAATTCTCTAGTACGGTTTAATGTGGAATCTACAGTACAATTTTGGGCACCACTTATAAAAAAGGACATGGTAGAGCAAGAATAGATAAAGAGAAGGACTACAAATTTTAGTAAGTCACAGTAGTATTATTATTATTAGTGTTGTTATTATTATTATTATTAGTATTATTATTAGTTTTTGGGATCAGGAAGGTTTTTCCTAATGAGGCAACGGACAAAGTTTTGTTGTATTTTTTTGCTTTAATGATGAGTTAATAATTCACATAATTAAAGCATCAGATGAGATCTGAAAGGTTGAATTTGTTGGACCAATTGTCTTCTTTTCAACTTCAATTTCTATGAAAACGGAGCATAACTTAAAGGAAAATTACACAGTAACAAACATATTTTCCATTGTTTATTGATTCTTTAATTTTGTTACAGAGGCACGTGAAATTGTTTTAAAGGCACAGATTTTAGCTGGTGGAAGAGGAAAAGGAGTCTTTGACAGTGGATTGAAGGGTGGCGTCCATCTAACTACGGAGTAAGTCTTTAATTCATATATAAAGAGAGATTTAATGGAGGATAACCTATAGACCTGTCTTGGCTGCTTGTTCTATCTACATTCAAAGCTGTGGTGAAGGGGTTTTTGATCTCAATGAAGCTGTTGGCTATACCATGTAGGGTCACCCAAGATGAGTAGGTCACAGTAAAGAGGTCAGACAAATCACGGTCCACTCAAGAAGGAACGAGCACCCACTCCAGTATCTTTGCCAAAAAGACCGTATGGATAAGCACAACCCAAGACATAACAATGTGCCTGGCATGGACTGGCCCATAGTGTCGCAGAGAGTCTGAGATGACTGAATAACAACAACAATTAAAGCCTTAGGAAGTTCAGAAAACAAAATGAGGGGCATCAATTTTTTAATTATTTGCATATTTATAATTTATTTTTTTTCATTTTGATTTTTCAGCCCTAACAAAGTAGAAGCTCTTGCAAAACAGATGATTGGATACAATCTTACTACAAAGCAAACCGCAAAAGATGGTGTGAAAGTTCATAAGGTGAGCTTTTGTGTATTGATTTTCAGATTTTTGAACTTCTGGTTGGTCTCATTGGCAGACTTTTGTGACTCATCCTGCTAGATTACCGCTCATTGGCACCAAGAGACAAGCCCCCTTTGGACAACATTACATTGAAATCAATTTATATTGCACTAATACACTGTGACACATTAGCAAATATCCATTTTCAGATGCAATAGAGAAAAAATAATGCTTTCCATGGTCATTTAATATATGCTGCTTGCTGATGGCATTGACCTTTTGGTTTGAACAAACAGCAGTAGGAAGTGATTGCGCGCTGGGTTAACACTTAATCATTGGCGGCACCAGCGAGCTTGAGCCGTAGATGGAGCTTGGTATGGTCTATAAAGGGATGAGAGGAGAAGTGGAATAATAATGTTAAATTATATGTACTTAAAATGCTTAATATATATTTACTTATACTGTATTTACTATAGCTCTGCTTAGTTCTACGTTATATGTTTATTACGAAAATGTATTTTTCTCTGATTTTATTTGTGTATTTAATGATTAATAAGTATTTTAGTAGAAATACATTTTAAAATGTTAGCTTTAAGCTTACATTAGAACTTTGGCATTGCAGTCTCTGGTAGGTCTGCTTCTCTCCATCTCTTATTAGGTGTTGTACCCATATGAGTATTTATCTGTCTCTTTCCCTGGGCAGACTGGACTAACAGAAATGTTAGGACAACCTCCTTGCTAGATCCACTATCATCATTTAGACATCATGATAGTGGGTTAATAGACGTTACTTTGCTTATGGCTGGAACACTAAAGTTCAAGTGTAAGTTTTCAAAATCCTCAATTTTATTTTTTAATATTTGTATTGCTAATCTAAGCAGATTTCTGATATCTGTTCATTTTTATAGAACGTATTTAGTAGCGCTCAATATTGTTCACGAATAAGAAGAACCTCTTATTAAAGAAACTATTTAAGACCCCTGGTCTAGGGTAATGTTCTTGTTAATTGTTTTGCACTTGATAATCAATAATTAAGATATTTACCAGATTGTAGAAGACTTCAAATTGTCTCTCTTCCTGTGCTTCACTAGAAATTACATCCGCAAACTGCAAAAAAAACAGCCAATTAATGAGCCTTTCTTCAAGCTTCTGGCAGACATCCATGCTCTAGTACTGAAGAAAACACTTTTCTTTAAATGGGGAAAACAAAAAGGATGTGTAGTGGTGGGAAACCTGGCCTCATTATGCTCTGTGTTTCTCAGATATTATGGCACATAGGTGCTGTTAAACAGAAACATGCTTCATTAGACGCTGGAAGAGACACAAACCTCTCTAGAGCTGGATGTAGAGCATGTGAAGGGCCATTTAGCTCTCAGAGGTTAAAGGAAACGCGTTGAAAAGAGTATAAAATATATATATAGACACATTTACATTGCAACAATGACCTTGAAAATCTTTTTCAGGGCAGATTTACCACAACATCATTTAACTTATGGTAAGCAAAAGAGTGATATAAGCCTTCACCATTCAAAGTACATTTGTGTTTACATTTGGACATCTACAATTAAGTTTAAAAAACGTATTTCATGCTCAGAATTCAGAGTAATTCAGTTATTTTTAACACTCATCCAAAAGTAAGAGCGTAATGGATGGGTATTACGGAACTCTATTACATTTATATATTAAATTAATAATATTAATTTGTCACATATAATAGTTGTCAAACTGCCATTTGTTACGCTTGCAAGCCTCGTGAAGCGAGGTGAGCCGTTTGCGGCCCAGAAGCAAGGCGAGCAATTAAGGCATTGAAGCACGCAGGACTTGGGCTGCAAGCAGTTGAGGAACGCGGGACTTAGGGGGATTCCGACCTCTGAAAAATACGAATTTACCGGCCGAACCGTGGTAATCGAAAAACAAGGAAAATAATAATAAAAAAAAGAATAATAACACACTCACACCTCACAGGGGGAGAGCCAGGAAGCCTGGGAGTGAGGTTGCAAGCAATTTTTTTTGTCAATCCAAAATCGGCTAAGCGAGAAAAAAAAATACCGATGGAAAAACGTAAAGAATTCTGAAACTGCATGAAAACGAGGCTGAGCAAAGCCAGGCACACGGGACTTAGAAAATACACAACGGCAAAGACCGTAACACTTAAGCGAACAACGCCTGGCACGCGGGACTTTGAAAATAAAACAAACTACAGTCAGCGTGCACCACGCAAACATTTAGCAGACACACAGAGGAGAAACACACAGGGAAGGGACAGGGGCCAGATGGTGGAAAGAGACACATGGCATTCCCAAGCACGAAACTGCCAGGTTAACGAAAGGAGGAAAGTTTCACGATGAGCGCCGAAGATCCTCAGAGGAGTAAAAGCCTTGCATTGTGTGGCAAACAGCATTGCCCCACTTACATTTTTATTCCCATCATTTTTGACGGGCAAGTTCCTAGTTATATATATATATTTTTTGTAGCAACTTAAAAATAAAAAAAACTTATTATGGCAATGAAACACGCAGGATTTAACCGCAAAACACATCCTAAGCGTGGGACCGCCTTGGCGTGCAAGCGGTAGACGCGGGACTTAGAAGAAAAAAAATTGCGGGACTTGATACGAGATTAATCAACGAACGGCGAAAACCAAAAAACAATAAAAACACACTAAATACACCCAAAAAAATTACAAAAACATCACAGACTGCACGGGGCAACAGCCAAAACGTCTGGGAATGAGGTGGAACGCAAATTTAACCCAATTTAGACGATTGTAGCCACTCGAAAATCGCCTAAGAAAGAAAAAAAAAAGGGCCTCGAAAAAATGAAAACGAGGCTACACGACCCCGGACTGCGCAAAACACTGCCAAACGCGTAGCACTTTACACATCAAACTACGAAATACAATATACACTATTACAAAAGCCAGAAAATGCTCACGAGACGCGTACCACATTAATAACATTACGACTATACAATGCCGCTTTACACAATAAACCAACGGCTTTACCTCGTGCACGCAGCCTATGTATAATGCACACTTGGAACATTCATTACACTTTATCAGCAAGGCACCAACACTCACAATGTATATTCTATGCTGTCAGAAAATACAAACAGATTGTTAGCTCTTCAGACTATTGCTGGCTGCATATATTAATTATAAATACTTGAAGTATAATTATTTATTACATAAATAATTCATTATTACTTAACTACATATACATCAAAATATATATCTCACTTTATCATGACTCATGAGGGTGCTCAGAGGACCAAAAGTACATGACAGGAGAGGCTCGCAATGAGCGCCGAAGGAGCTCAGCGCAAGCCTCGCAATGAGCGCTGAAGGTCCTCACAATACAAAACGGTTTACATTGTCTGGCAAATGGCGTTCCCATGGCTTAAAATTGTATTGCCCCGTCATTTTGACGGGCAAGTCGCTAGTACATAATAATTTATATTATTAATTTAATATATAAATGTAATAGAGTTCTGTGTTACACGTACATTACTCTCTCTTGCTTTTGGATGGGTAGGTGTTAGCAATTCATTATTTATTCTATATCAAATTGAGGGTTACATTCCTAATTATTAATTCAGTTATTGCAATGCATTCTGGGAAACCGGGCGGGCACATACAAATGAGCCCACAATGCATTTTCACTCTTTAATCCAAATACTTTATACATGGCTAATTTTAGGCATGTGCTCGCTGTATTACACAGCTTTACATCATAGCTTTGGATGGATTATGCAAAAGATAGGAGACCTACCCACAGACAGCATTGTTTCAATCTAATGGATCTCTGACCATTAGATATCAAGGTTTTGTGTATCAATGTGTTGTTAAGATAAGAACCCAAGTCAAAGGTGTTAAAATAGAAATAAATTCATCACAAAAATACAGTTGGGTGATGCTCCGATTTTCATAGGTGCTACTAGGGATGCTACATGGAAAGTTTCCTGTCACTTAAAAACTGTACATTTATTTATTTTTTACATTGGGTAAATGGAAAAGGGGATTGAAAACAGTAGGTGTGGATGGAAGGGTTCAGTAGATTGCTATCACATCAGTAAGAGCGCGTGCATGTGTAGAATGTTCTTTTGGGGAGTCTCTAGGTAAAAGAACAGATCACTGAAAAACTATGTACTTGAGTAGAGGAAGGTTAACATCATCTTTGCTGATGGCTTAATCGCCATTACATGAAAGCTTGTATGAAAATATTGTGTCCACACCTTTTGACATGGACATGAGACCCTACCCAGTGCCTAGGATCCAGCTGAGCTCCGGCTAAGCGTAAATCTGTTCCCATTACTTTTCTCCTTGCTTGGGTCACCAACTTTTAAGGACTATGGTACCATTCTCCTAGTTTTGCGCCTTTCTAACTTCTACGGCCACCCGCTTTTGCTTACACCTTGGGTGGGAAAGATGTGCCTACGTGCAGTCTACACATATCAGAGAAAATTAAAGAGCTATTTACCTCCCTATAAGTGCTCTTCATGGTGTGAAAAAGCACAACATTCTATGTTAAAATTATCTTTTTTTATTAGTTATAACAGCAAAAAAACCTGAAGTCTTAGGTGTGTTTACAAACACACTCCTGACTGTTCCATGATTAACAACATCTGCGACCCCCAGCAGTGTAGAAAGATGGTGGTGGTGAGAATAAACGTCGGAAAAGGAAAAATGTGTTTGCCGTCCCGGCTACTTATGAAAATATGTAGGAAGAATAGATGGTATGGAAGCAGAGATTGAATTTAGGATAGAGAAGCAAAGGCACGCTATGCTGTGACAATCTCAAAACTTTTTAGCAGAGGTCTGGGGGTGCCCACCTAATTTCCAAAAGGTGGTAGGTCCACAGTGCAAAGTGTTTGATCACCCATTTTTCTAAATATTATTATGAAGACTATTTTTAAATTGGCTAAAAAAACGAAAAAATGTAATTGAATGCCCTGCAGTACGTTATTGCTTAAGTTGTCTGAGTATATTTGTATCCTTGATGTTTTATTTTTATGACCTTTTGTTTTAGGTAATGGTTGCAGAAGCTCTGGATATTTCAAGAGAAACCTATTTTGCAATATTAATGGACCGGGCGTGTAATGGACCAGTTTTAGTGGGCAGTCCTCAAGGTGGAGTGGACATTGAAGAAGTAGCAGAGAAAACTCCTGAACTTATTTTTAAGGTGAGCCTGAAACACTCATTGGTTATTGCCATGAAGTGTAATCAAAATATTGTGACTATAAAAGTGTGATATCTGGAGAATGGGTTCCTAGCAGGAGCTGGGGGATGAACATATATATTGAAAAACAGCTAGGCAATGGGCAGGGCTATTGAGAGACTGGCCGGGATTGGATAGAGAACAAGACGGCTAGGCCAATGGGCAGAGAGAGAGAGAAAGAGAGCGAGACGGCCCGTCCAATGGGCAGAGAGAGAGCGAGACAGTTTGGGTTTTGACAGAAACAAAGTAAGAACCATAAAGGTCCATTTACTCTTACCATTCTATCTACCTATGAGGTTGGCTTAATTTAGCCTCCGCATAACCAAATGCTTATCATATTATATGCTTGTCATAGAGAAGACAAATTACATTTCTCACGCCAAAAAAAGTTTTGTAATGTTGAAAATGTGAACTTTTAAATTAATGCTAGAATTGTATTTTTTACTGCAGTGCCCCTTTAATGGGCAATCCTATCACGTTGGTTTGTACAATTACATCCAATTTCTGTCATTCTTTAATTGTATTGTCTAAAAATGAATTATAGAGATCAAATGTGAAGGAGATTTCACGTCTTCTAAAATGTCTGTTCATTAAATCTTTCTGCTTCACAAATTTATTGCTATTAGAGCACTATATATGTTATCTTTTGCTTAGATTTTTTTTTATACTCAATAGGAACTTTTGTCAGATCAAGAAACACGCTAAACTATATTTTGTCATAACATGATTGGGCAACGTCCCCAACACACTGAAAACATTCTTGAATATGTTATGAAAATTAATGGATTAATGCTCATTAAAACCATCTGCCCAGTAATTAAATGTGACATGTGGTGCCAGATTGACTTATCAGAATGCCCTGTACGGCACAGCCCTGTGTATGTTTTCCTTCCAAGAATGGCTCCATCATTATAATGTACCCTTCAGGCACCTGTTATAGTGATCTCTGGCCCTGCTAGATCATTGGTATGTCTTATTTGTCACCTCTGAATTATTTTCTTTTCTTTTGCATTGATCCATTTTTGCCTGATTACAATATTTTGTTTCTCTTGGCTTTATAGGAGGAAATAGATATATATGAAGGCGTAAAGGACAGCCAAGCATTAAAGATGGCGGGCAATCTGGGATTCAAAGGACCACTTCAAGAACAGGTAATAAAACATGCTTATAAGTCTTTATACATTTATTTATTTATATATATTTATATAGTCCACGACACAAGCTGAGATCCCGCTCCATGCTATTGATAGCCAGTAAGCTTGAAACAGCTGTACATGGATAGGATTCTCAGCTTTTGTTTAATCCAACCTTGGCTTTGCATTAAAGCTGGGTAACATTTACATGTCCTAGCTCAGCTTCCCAGAATGCAGTGTAATAACTGTTTTTCTCGGAATTCTGAGCTGGAAGCAGGTTTTTTTAACTTGTTTTAGACATTAACATGAACAATCAGGTGTAGAGCTGAGTAATCTGTGAATTAACATGAAAATCATTTTTAAAGTTTGTATTCAATTAATTTGTGATTGAATGAAACTATGATGTTTAATTTGCATAGATGTAAAACATAAATGCATAATCATCAATATATTCATAAATAAAATCATTATAACATTTTAAATGTAGCACATGTCATAACGTAAGAAAGTGCTTTAAGTATTGAAGTGCTTTAAAGGTCCTATAACTGTTAGGCAATTATAAGCAGTCCATATATTTAAGTGCTTTGTAAAATGTTTTTTTTAAGTATTATAACCATGATTATTATTTTTTTTTAAATTATTATTATTAATTAATAGTTCCAAAAGCAATGTACATGAATGAGCAGTAAAGCAGATATATAAGTACATGTTAAAAATTGTTATTTCTTTTATTGCAGTATACATATATACAAATACATATATACAAATATTATTATTATACTTTAATTAATCAATAACGGATATCAGTGTAAAAAAATAAAAATGAAGCCTTTTTTGTTCCCCAAGTGCATAATTAAATGATATACCTGTAAAGGTGATCTTTATGCTGTTCAAAGGCTGCAAACGCCACTCTGTGTTGTCAGCTGCAGCGACGCTGAAACTGTCAAATAAGATGGAAATCATTTGTAATATTTGGATTCATCCCTATGAGGCAATCCGCATCATTACGGATATGTCAGTGCATGTTAAAATATACATATGGTTTGTTTTTTGGTTATCTTACTAATTGATAATTAATAAATTAATGTACAGTAATAATCATTTAATCACTGACTAAATGTATTTTAAAGAGCTAAGCATTAATAAATTACTAAACTAAAGGCATTGTAAAATATAGAATATTTGTTGTTCATAATGATTACTAATAATTAATAAAATAATGTACATTAATAATTAATGAATCAATGTCTAAATATATTTGAAATCTTTTAGCGTTGTGTTAATACATTTTAACCATTTTTTTTTTAATGATTACTAATTACTAATTAATAACTTAAAGTACATTATTAATTATTCAATTAATATATTACAAACAGCTAAGCATGAAAGTATTGCTAAACTAAAGCAAGAATAAATTATAACTTTGTTGCTCAATTTGTATAACTAATCCTATATTTTATTAATAATTAATTATTTGTTAATGATTATTAATATACTTTACCTATTTGTATTTAATATTCAGCAATCGGTATCCTGAAGAGCTAACAATGTCTTTGGATTTTCCGGCAGCAGAAAATGTCCACTCAGACTGTCCTTACCTGAGGAGAAAGTGTCAGTTCTGTGGCAAGTGTGCCCTATATATAGGCTGCGTGCGCGAGACAAAACCATTGGTTTAGGCGGGAAGTCTGCCACTTCACAATCTTAATGTGTAAATTTGTAAGTTAGTATTGTGAAATGGCAGCGTTAGTCTATGTTTTACGCGTTTCACAATCATTTTACATCCTTCCTATTAGTATTTTTCTACCGCGTACCTCGCTGGCTGTGTTTTGCGCAGTTCACGATCGTGTAGCCCCGTTTTCATTTATTTCGGCCGCCATTTTTTCCTTTCTTAGCTGATTTTTAGGTGCCAAAACTACTTAAATTCAACATAAATTCACATTTCACCTCGTGTCCAGATGTCCTGGCTGTTCTCCCGTGCTATCTGTGATGTTTTTGTTTTCTTTTTTGTGTTTTTCTTGTTTTTTGGTTTGCGCGGTTTGGCCGCTTACTTCGTATTTTTTCCTATGTCGTATTTATTTATTTTTTTTTTTGTCCAAGTTCCGCGGCTCGTATTTTGTTTTTCCAAGTCCCGCGTTCGTCAACTTCTTGCAGCCTAAGGCGATCCCGCATTTTGTTAGTGTTTGTAGGTTGTCCCGCGTGTTTCATTCCCTCCACTGCTCGCCTCGCTTCGTGAGGCTCGTCGGCGATGAGCACCTTCAGCGCTCATTGCAAAGTTGTACCCACCACGCAAAGCGTAACAACGTAGTTCGACAATTATAGTTTGATAAATGGAAACCATTTTATTCCCTAGAGAGAAACCCTCCTCTCTCCCCTCCTCCTGTATTTGCTATTTTTCTTATTCTTTTATAAAAAATATTGGGATGCATGCCCAGTTTTTTCTTGTTCAGTTGCATTACACTTAAGACAATGGATCAAGAGCCTTAGAGAGTGCTTGGTTATTATTGGTAATGACCTTGCATAAGCAAGAGATGTGAATCTCAGTTTTATGCGTGATTTAAAAAGGCTGATTGACAGCAAAAAATTCCAAACTTCAGTATTTAAAAAAAATTATTTTCCTTTATAAAATAGCAATTACTTGTTATTGCCTATAGTTTTAAATGATAGCATATTTGGAACCTTCACTGTGTCACTTCAAAGGCTCTTTTAATATACCGTATTTGCGCAAATCTGATGCACACTCCAAATTTGGAACCCATGAATTAAAAAAATGTTTTTGCTGGCAAATGTAATGCGCATTTGTCATTTGTACAAGAAGTACCAAACAGTGCGCCACTGTGCTGGGGCTCTTTCTCTAATTATTATTATTATTATTATTATTATTATTATTATTATTATTATTATTACTCTTTATAACGCGCTACTTTTTTCGTTGCTATGCTATAAGGGTGCAGTAAATACATTTGAGAACAAATACAATATTTGTTTGATCTGTAACATCTGCTCTTTTAAAATTCACTATAGACCTTGTGTGAGTTACATGTCCCTTTGAGTGCAAATGCACCCAACAACTCAGCCTTAAATAATTGAAAAGAGTGAGCAGTTGGGTTACAAATTACATGGGAAATGTACATCTGCTGCTGTTTTTATTGTTCCCAAGGCCCAGATTGACACATTTAATTTTAACTGAATTTGTTACAGATTTTTGAGCATTGTTTCATTGCTCATAAACAAGATAGGGACTTGTTTGTTTATTTTGAGTATTGTTTACCTTACATTGTTTTCCATATAAGTCCTTTGCGACTTCAATAGCGCAGCACGCATGGGCAGAAATGCTGCTGAATTACTCCTTAAAGATATCCATGGTGATCCAGGCCTTCCTGTTGAATTGCCAAATGACTGATTTAGTGATGCCCTTCATGGCTCCAGGTGTCTTTGAGTGGTAAACCAGCAATGGCTTGATTTTGAAGTCACCAATGGTTTTCCCACGCAGAAGAAGAGTTAGCTGGTCTTTGGCCACTGTGAAGCCCGGACTCTCTCCTGCTCCTGTGATATGAGTGTGATGTTTGGCATCCACTTCCAGAAGAGGCCGGTCTTATCCATGTTTAACACCAGTTCAGGAGGGTAATTGCCAGTTTCCACAATATCTTTTAAGGTCCCTGGAAAGGCTGCAGTAGCTTCGGTGTCTGCGCTTGCTGCTTCTCCTTTGAATTTTAACGTTTGAGTTTGTTCCTCTTTTTTTGAAGCGGTCAAATCAACCTCTACTTGCTAAGAAGCTCTCCGTCACATCTGGTGTTTGGCTCTGGATATGGCTGCATATGCTACCCGCATTCTCCATTATGATGGCCTTGCTGTGAGGCATGTTACACCCCAGTTCATAGTCAATCCAGATGGACAACCCCTTCTTCATCTCCTCTTGGGCTTAGCATGTGGATTGGGTGATCTTATTTG
Source organism: Discoglossus pictus (assembly GCA_027410445.1). Classification (NCBI taxonomy): domain Eukaryota; kingdom Metazoa; phylum Chordata; class Amphibia; order Anura; family Alytidae; genus Discoglossus; species Discoglossus pictus. The sequence goes on along the minus strand of CM050169.1, from coordinate 49,561,508 downwards.
CTGAAGATGCAGTACTAGTGGTTGCTGAAGACTTTATCTTGTCTTTATTATTCAGGATGGTGCGGATTGTGGAGGTTGGCAACCGCTTTGTACTCCCTTTACTCCAAGAGGTCCAGCACCTGCATTTTTACATCCAGAGAAAAAAAAGCCCTCCTCTCTCTCCCCTCCTCTCTCTCTTCTCCTCCCCTCCTCTCTCTCTTCTCCTCCCCTCCTCTCTCTCTTCTCCTCCCCTCCTCTCTCTCTTCTCCTCCCCTCCTCTCCTCTCTTCTCCTCCCCTCCTCTCCTCTCTTCTCCTCCCCTCCTCTCCTCTCTTCTCCTCCCCTCCTCTCCTCTCTTCTCCTCCCCTCCTCTCCTCTCTTCTCCTCCCCTCCTCTCCTCTCTTCTCCTCCCCTCCTCTCCTCTCTTCTCCTCCCCTCCTCTCCTCTCTTCTCCTCCCCTCCTCTCCTCTCTTCTCCTCCCCTCCTCTCCTCTCTTCTCCTCCCCTCCTCTCCTCTCTTCTCCTCCCCATCCTCTCCTCTCTTCTCCTCCCATCCTCTCCTCTCTTCTCCTCCCCTCCTCTCCTCTCTTCTCCTCCCCTCCTCTCCTCTCTTCTCCTCCCCTCCTCTCCTCTCTTCTCCTCCCCTCCTCTCCTCTCTTCTCCTCTCCTCTCTTCTCCTCCCCTCCTCTCCTCTCTTCTCCTCCCCTCCTCTCCTCTCTTCTCCTCCCCTCCTCTCCTCTCTTCTCCTCCCCTCCTCTCCTCTCCTCCTCCCCTCCTCTCCTCTCTTCTCCTCCCCATCCTCTCCTCTCTTCTCCTCCCCATCCTCTCCTCTCTTCTCCTCCCATCCTCTCCTCTCCTCTCTTCTCCTCCCATCCTCTCCTCTCTTCTCCTCCCCTCCTCTCCTCTCTTCTCTTCTCCTCCCCTCCTCTCCTCTCTTCTCTTCTCCTCCCCTCCTCTCCTCTCTTCTCCTCCCCTCCTCTCCTCTCTTCTCCTCCCCTCCTCTCCTCTCTTCCCCCAGCCTTATTTATGCAGTCTTCTGGAATGGCTTCAAGGGCTAAACTAAAAGGACAATATTGAAACACATTTTCTACATTGTCAAAATCTGCTACTTTAACTGGACTAGTTGAAACCTATCCAGCAAGAACCATGCCCAGGAACTTGCTTCAGCAGACCAGGATATCAGGAACATTATATAATCCCTTAGAATTAGGATTAAGGCACAGAATTATATAATTGTCCTTTTGGACCCTTCAAGGCATTCGAGGGAAAACAGTACATCCAGGCTATTAGGTCCAACAAAAAGTTGGGAGGATCCTTTCCCAACAAAACCGTCTCCTTCTAGGCCAGGGAGACCTCCTGACCTGCTAATTCTGGAACAGTACCCAGTCTCATGTGTAAAATTGAGGGGCACAAGTTTCCCTTTGTCAGGCCTGAACTTTCTCTTGAATGAACAGATGCAGGAGTTGCAAAGTGGGCTTGTGCCCTTCTCTGGTGTCACCCATGCAAGAATAATACGCAGTTCTGGCATAAGCTGTTGGTGTTCACTAGCCAACCCCCCCCCCCCCCCCCCAAAAAAAAACAGTTTAGGGAGGCCAGGTGACAAACCACGCTCTGGGGGTATTTACAACCGTCACTGGGCCTAGGGGACCACAAGTGGTCACCATTCTTCCCCTCCCCATGTCTGCTACTTCCCCTGTCCAGTGTTGGAGTCCTGGGGAATTTAATGGGCTTTCTGGCTTACTCAATTAAAGTGGTCCCAAGGGCCTAGCCAGTTCCAGTAACTTCTCATCACAGGTAATCTCTATCCCACCCCCCAAATGCCAGGGCCAATGTCCCTTCTTCCGCCCTTGGTTAGGGAAAACATTATTCCGGGGCATCCCATAAAACAATAGTTCCACTAAGGACTGCACCTGCAGCATCTGCCAGTCTGTACTTCTTCTGTTGGACGTGCCTGAGATCTCCACTCCTTGGGGCTGCATTGTGCTCACTGTCTCCCAGTCTCCTTTCTCTGGAAGCACAGGGATTCTTCATCTACCAGGTCATACATAATCCATTTCCAGCTGTAACTCCTGCTGTATCAAAGGCCAACGTAAGATAGCTGTCTGGGAGCCTGGCACCAGTCCTAGCATTTGACAGCTCTTGAAAAACAAACGCAAACAAACGCGGCTGTCTTCTTTCAATCCCCAAGCCAAAATCCGGTTCCCCATATAAGATGTCCCAAAGTGCCTCCTCCATCCTCAATGAAAAACAGGACCCCCCATGAGGTATCTCCACAGGTCCAAGCCAATAAGCATATTGCTCCTCCAGGGTAACCTCGTCATCTACCAGTTCCTTCAGCCATTCCCTTAGCTCCTGACCTACAGAAACACAATCCACTTGTTTAGAAGGCCCCTTCCTTGATAGTCCATTCCAGTCACCACAAAATTATCTGTCTCTACTGGGGATAAGCATTTCCCCTCCACAGGAGCTGAAACAGGGCTGTTGCTTACCCCTCTCCACTCCTCCTGTATGATCTGTGTCCTAAGATGCATCAACTGCTCTGTAGTAATATGCTCTGGCATGGTTGCTTTCCATCTCTGGAATCTCCTGAACGCTTCCTCCTCCTCTGTTGCAGACATCTCTTTGTAAGTTGCCATCTTTCTGTACTCTACAGAGGTCCCACCACTGCCACCAATATAACGACCTGCTTCTTCAATGGGGCTTGACAAGAACCTAGTTCAAGCCTACCCCAGCAAGACCATATAGGTATTACCTCTGGTACAGAAGATGGCCTCTATATATTCCAGAACACCATAAAATCCATTAGAATTAGGATTAATTCACAGAATTAAATTTACACCTTGTCTATATAAGTTCAGATACCACTGTTTACCTTTATTAATTGGCACATTTTTATATAAGTTTCTGGCATACAGGCTGGCCAATCCGTAAACCCCATTCATAAATAATAGGCTGCCCTTTGTTTACTTGGAAAACCCTGTACCTCTGATGCAATCAGATTTTTTTAATCTCTCTATCTGCTTATTTGTCAAGGCCCCTGTGAGGCCGGGGGAGTCTTCACCAGATAACAACACTGTACATAATAGTATATACATGATTTTCCATTCTCTAACTTATACAATTTGGTGCCAGAATTACAAAATATTACCTTTGTCTCCATAACACCTTTCAAGGAACCAATATTATCCCACCCTTGACCTGAGAGGTGTTAGTATAAACTCAATTGTTCCTATGTGGTGAAAACTCCCACCTACTGAGTTCCTTTTGCCTTGTGGTGTATGTATCCAACCCTGACAAATCAAACCGCACACATGTAATAATAATCATATAGCAATGTTATTATACTTGGTTTTGACTGTTCAGTCACACAAGGCTTAGGAACCCCACCAAATCTAGTGGCTCAGCAGGACGGCATGTGATGGAAAACACAGGGCCTGGCACAATCATGTCCAAGTCTGTAGTCTGCGCCACATGGCAAGGTCCCCATATTTATAACAAATCGTAAACCGGAAGTTATAGCGATGATTATTGCACAATTTTTGGTAAATAAACAAGCCTCATGCCATTACTTGGTGTGACAGTTGACAAGTAATTTGCTGTGATACACGCTCAGTCCAAAGTTGTACTTTAGAGCATCATTTGGGAAACCCTCACTTGAAGAACCCAGGTTTCCCATTACCTCCCTGTATCTTAATATAAATAGATTGTAAGCTCTTTGTCAGGGTCTCCATATCTACATAGAACTCTTTTAAAGGTGGGTCCTCGTAACATTTACTAAACACTGTTACTTTCAAACTCACTTCTTTACAAACTGGCCAAATTCCATGAACATAAACTATATTTGTAACTCATTTGTACCTAATTGTGTTGTTTATCAGTTCAGTAAATAACTCTGTATTAAATCTCGTTTACTTGTACGAGAAAATGCAATTTGTGATGCTCCGTTTGACAAAAACTAAATGTTGTTGCTGTTAACTTTCCACCAATCTCTTTAATATCATCTCGGTTATTACATTTATTTTTTCTTCTGCTGCAGTAATCAGTCAATACATACAATGAAACCTTACAAGGGAACAAAATGGGCATTTTTCACACTGACAATTATTTTGTAGGTTTTTGCAGAAAAAAATGGTTGCAATGTTCTCTTTGTTTCTTTCTGTATCGATTAAATGCATATTAAATAATGTTTAAGATATATATAGGAAATAACAGATTTTTTTGCTATATTTTAGTAGAATATTAATATTTCCTTCATACATATATATATATATAATATATATATATAATAAATAAAAGATCTGCACAATTACATCAATTTCTAATCCATAATATAATTCATTCTAGTGTTGATCAACAATCTATTAAATATCAAAACCAATGTTTATTTTCTATTAACATTGTTTCCCTGTTCTTTTCTTGTATTTAATGAAATTCAGGCTGCTGATCAAATTAAGAAGCTCTATGATCTGTTCCTGAAAGTTGACGCCACTCAGGTTGAAGTAAACCCCTTTGGTGAGACCCCTGAAGGACAAGGTAAAGCAGAAGAATAATATCTTATGTTATCTGAATATTCATTGTGTATCCCCTGGAGATGTTAAGTCAGAACATTTAATGGGGACTGTTTCCATTACAGAGCTTGATTTCAGTCGGGGAAAACAAAAACAGAAAAAGAAAAAATAAATATATATAACAAATTATGCACACTGTCTGTATGTAATACTAACCTATCACATTTATCTCTCTGCAGTATTCTGTTAAAATAGAGAACCTACCATAACCCTTTAAAGGAACACTGTGTATTAGGAGGAACTTCCATCTTTTGAATTATGTTATAAGATTTTTTTTCCCACTCTCAGGGCCATTGTAATAATTATTGATTGTTTTGTATTTAGCAAGAGTGTGTTTTAGTGGGTGGATCAGCAAGTCTGACTGACAGGTATAAATTGCAAACTTAAGGGAAAGCTTGCTGTAGGAAAATACTTCAGTCTCCTATTATTTCCCCACCTCCTTTCCACAACCCCTTTCTATTGAGATTCCGCAATGCTCAGTGTTTGGTTCATTGCTTTTCCCTCTCTATACCTCCACTCTAGTTAAACTCATCAACATCTATGGGTGCCAGAACCATCTTTATTCTGATGATGCCCAACTTTCCAGACCTATCCCCCATGCTACTATCTCATGTCGAAATATGTTTTTCACATATATCCAACTAGATGGCCTCTCATCATTTAAAACTCAACCTCTCTAAGACTGAGCTGTTAATATTTCTCCATTCCTCCTTCACTCCTATACCTGAAATATTACTGTAGACAAGGCAAAAATCACCCCAATGTCTCAAGTCCGTTGTCTTGGTGCCAAACTGACCTCTCCATCATCCCCCATAATCGATCACTAACGAAATCTTGTCGTCACCACTTCTGGAACATCTCCAAAATTAGTATCCTTCCTTACCAAAGACACTACTAAGACATTAATCTACTCTCTCATATTGTCAAGTGTTTACTATGGCAGCTTTATCCTAAAATGTCTTCCCTAAAACCGCCTATCCCACTACAATCCATCATGAACACCAGTCTTATCCACCTCGCCCAACGCTCATCATCTGCTGCCATCTCTGCCAATTCCTACACTGCCTGCCCATTTCCTCAGGGATAATTTTATAAATTATCCTCACTTACAAAGCCCTTAAAAACATTGCACTTCTCTTCATCTCAACCCTTGTATCCAGATACAATCCAAACCACCCTCTCTGCTATTCCCAATATTGCTCCTCTCATCCTCTACCATTACCTCCTCACATGCTCACCTGCAGATCTTCTCAAGATTAGCTCCCATTCTTTGAAATTCTCTACCTTGTTCTGTAAGACTTCCGCCTCATCTTCACATTTCACACAAACTCTGAAAACCCTCCTGTTAAGAGAAGCTTCCCACATACCTCCTTAACTAAATCATCTAAACTTTATACTAGGTGACCCATTCTGTTTTTTTAAATATTTCTCTCAACCTTAAAGTTACTTTGTCAACTCAACAGGAAGCTGATTTAAGTTTAAATAGCATTATAAAACTGGCTATACATTGTACTAACAGAAGGTAGGAGAAAAAAATAAATAAGTGCAAGGCCACTTATTAGTGCAGATGATCTCAATGTATTTTAATAAAAATTAATATACACAATCACAAATAAAGTCTCATTTTACCACCTCGTGCAGAGGTAAGTGTAAATCTCTCCAACATCCACTGGCACGATAATCTGGGTCCCAAATGGAACGGCGAGTCCCAACAGTAATCAAAAAATAAAATAGAATAAAACTAGTTGCAAGTTCCCAGTGTGTATGCGTGATTAAAAAGCTTATGTGGGTCTTCTAACCAGATACTACTATTGGGATCAGTTACAGACCCCTAAATTTAGGTGGCCACATCACCAAGGTTGATTAACCTTAGACACCCAGAAAGATATATATATATATAGGGTGTTAGATTTTTAGAATCACTTACCAAACCGCACAGCTTTCCACTGTAAAACTCCCCTTAGGTAAAAAAAAAAAAAAAAATGTTTTATATATATATATATATATATATATATATATATATATATATATATTTAAAATGGGGATCACATGAATCTCATAATCTGTTAAAGTGTATCAAACGCGTTTCGCTTTCCAACAAAGCTTTTTCATTGATATATAATTGTATAATATAATTCTGTGTGTATCTCTCAAGAAAAGAGATAATAATAGTCACTGTTGTGCGGTAAGTGATAATCCCTATTGATACTCTACTCTGAGATGCACATTAAAGGCATATCTAATTTTCCTGGATTATGAATGCAACTGTTAGAGGGAGAATCAGTAGTGTATGGAAAAAAAACATTTGCATGAAAAGATACCAAAATAAACATTAACAAACTCCCTTTGATGTTTGCTAAATCACTTGAGTTTGCAAGCAGCAGCTTTTGTGAATTAACCCCCTGAAAATCCCTGCAAAAATTAGCATAAAATTCATAATTAGTTTTGGCCAATCACAGGCAGCTATACATTTTAATACATTGTACCAATCTGTGATGGCAGTTTGTACAGGAAGGTTTAATCCCCCTTGCAGAATGAAGTAGGAGGAGTAAGAGACTGATCTGTGATCTGTAAATCTCTGCATTGAGCTGCCATATTAATAATATAGAAGCCAAGTTTATCTCAAACATTTTTCATCAGAAAAAAAAAAAAAAACTTGCAATGCACTGGGGCCCTCCCCTGAGGGGGCCAGCAGTTAATTATTTTGTATTTACATTTTTCTTTCTGTAATGTAGAAGGCCCCGATGAGGGCCTTTACTGATCTTCACGCCAGTAGCAGCTCAATGCAGAGATTTACAGATCACAAATCTGTACTGGGGGTGGTGCAAAACAAGTTTTAGTTTTAAATAAAATAAATGTGTGTGTGTATAGAATGACTCAAATGAATGTGTGTGTCTGATATAAGCAGCAGGTATTATATTAGAGAAAGGGGAAAACAGGGAAACTTACATATACCTCTAACATACAGAACTGCAAAAATGAATTCTAAATATTTCAGAAATCATTTTCTGTAGAGACGTACTGCTAGTACAATGTACAATCAGTTTTTACTGCTCTTTAAAATGAAATAAACATCCTGTTGGGGTGACAGAGTCCCTTTAATACTGTAAATATTTGCCGAGGTACACTGGGCTCATTCAGCGTTGGGCCGAGCTGTTGATGCATTGAGTATAGTCCTTAATATAAAGAAGATCCGTATTTAAACCTCACATATCAATTTGAAATACCAGACAGCACTTTTTTTTTTTTTTTTATCCACATAGTTTTGAAATCAATTTTTGTGCAAAGTGTAGTAATGATTCTGTCTGTACGGGCCAGTGCCACTTAATCAATGCCAGGTGAGTTGGCAGCGCGCTAAGGAGAGCGGGGGTTCGTTCTGCAGATTAAAATCTTTACTGTATTGCACTTTGCTACAAACAGACACATTGTGTCTTCAAGTAGGGGATTGAAAATCACTTATTTTTTTATTTAACTCCATTATGACAGAGGATGAAAAGTACTTTTGTGATAGTAAAAGTGATATAGGCCGCACCAACCCCTCTACCATAATGTGGGCTTCTTATTGGGAATTTATTGATGAGTCCGCAGGTAGTGCTATCCCTTCCCTACAGGCACTTCTTCTCTCAGGGGCAGGGAATCCCAAATTAAGTCATGTGTATGATGTCATTCGGGATTCCCTCCTCTGCGAAGAAGAACCACCGGCAGGGGAGCGAGAGCACTACCAGCTGAACCACCGATTAAATTCTACTCCTAAAAAACTCAAATTAAGGTAGGGGGGCCCTCATCGGGGCCTTCTACATTACAGAAAGAAAAATGTAAATACAAAATAATTAACTGCTGGCCCCCTCAGGGGAGGGCCCCAGTGCATTGCAAGTTTTTTTTTTTCTGATGAAAAATGTTTGAGATAAAACTTGGCTTCTATATTATTAATATGGCACCTCTTACGCACACTTTACTACTGAGTTACTACTCGGATGTTTGAGGCTGGATTTCTTTTAGCCACAGGGTAATGTAACTCTTACTGATCCATGCTGTGTTTAGGTAACTGTTCAAGCACACCCTCGTTAAATATCCCAGCACAACATGTAATTGCCACATAATGACTCAATTACAGAGGGTTAATTAATTAGCTGCAGCATCGGACTGGATGATTCCCTGAAACTTGTGATAACTAGCTTGTCTAATGGTAATTAAAAGATTATTAAGATGCTTAATTTTAACAGTCATAGAGAGAAGCTGCTAAGTTTATTAATTACTTACGAATTCATCCACAAACGACTCTAATGGAGATGCTCCGGTCACTATCTGGTCAGTATTGAACCTTGCTGTGGTTTATTACTGACAATATATTGTGTAAAACCACTTAAAAGGACCATAAATGTGGTATCAATTTTTTTTTTTTAAGCTATAGCATAAGCTTATTAATTATAACATTCAATTAGGGGCAAATAACTCACATGAAATGTAAGGTTTTATTTGCTGTAGTTTGGTTCATATACCTTTCCCCTCTCCGGGAGAGACACTGAAATCCCCATTATCATCCTTTGTGCATGAATAAAAAGTCATTTTTTCTGAGACCAACTCTCTAATTTTCTTTCTGTGTTATCTCTCTCTGCGAAATGCTGTCAGTCAATTCAGGATGGGCATGCTCACATCATCCGCAGCATCACAGCTTTCATGCTGACCTTGGGCCAATCACAAGTCTGAGCACCCCCACCTCTTCCCTGGGTGGTGCAGCCCATTTTTTTTTTATTATTATTTTTAATTATTATAATTATTTATTTATTTTGTATTTTTTAAGTATTATATATTTATATATATATATATATATATATATATATATATATATATATATATATATATATATATTTTTTTTTTTTTATCATACAGTATAAAAGTAAAAATAAGCAGTGAATTATAATCTTAATGGAGCAAATCTGGGGATATCAGATATAGAAGGGAATTTAGGAAGCTTGTGGACAACCACCTAGGAAACAAAGCTCAAAGCAGGGTGCCAGGGAGTAAAATCAAATTGTATGTGTGCACGCCCATAAATATATATAAATAATAAATATTGGCACAGCTTTCTGGCGCATGGCCAATACGAGCCGAAAAGAGCTCTCCCGACATCTGCACTATCACTCTACCTGTCACTTGGCTCCGGTCAGCCCTCTCCCCTACACCGCGTTTTCAGCCCTCAGAACCCTGCTTTCTCCTCTGTACCCCTCGCCCTGTACCCCAGCTATGGGTATTGAGAAGAGAGCAGGGTGCTGAGGGCTGAAATTGAGATGCAGGGGAGAGGGCCGACACAAAAGTGCTACAAAACTAATAAGGGGAATGGAGGGGCTAAGTTATGAAAAAAGTCTAACCAAATAGAACTTATTTTCTCTAGAATAAAAAGACATCTAAGGGGGATATGATTATCTAATATAAATACATCCAGGGTCAATATAAGGCTTTGTCAAAGGAACTTTTTGTGCCAAGAAATTTCCAACTGAAGAAATCTCTTGAGGTTAGAAGTAAAAAGATTCCACCTTAAAGAAAAGGGTTCTTCACAGTAAGGGCGGTTAAACTGTGGAATCCTCTACCAAAGAAGGTGGTAACTATGGATTCAATAGATAACTGTAAACAGGCATTGTATACACTTTAGAATAAAAAGGGCATTCCGGTTTATCCTGGATTACTAGAGAATATTGATCCAGGGAGGAATCTGATCGCCAGTATATCACATATATAGTTGTGAGCATTGCAGGTTGTTGCTAACGCTTGCGGGCTCACGCAACAAGCCCGCTGCAACCGCAGTTGCTGGCGCTCTTGCACTGGTGGAGAGGAGTGCCGTAGACGCTCATCCCTACGACCCGTACGACTTTTAGGCAGTGAGCGCCGAAGTGAGACCCATAGCAGTTTGAAAAAATCTTGTGGAAAGAGGGATTTAGAAAAAAAAAATCTGAGGTAAAAAAAAATAACGGCTGAAACGCACACATCCAAAGACGGCAAAAACACAAATAAAAAAAAATAAAAAAAGAAACATAAAAAAAAAATCGCACACAGCACGGGGAGACAACCAGGACGTCTGGGAGTCAGTTTGCACGCAAATGTAACACTAATTTGCTGAGTTTTGGCACTTGAAAATTGCCTAAGCAACAAAAAAAATATGGTGGCTGAAGAAAACGAGGCTATACGACCCCTAAACACGCAAAGCACCGCCAGGCACATAAGACCTTTACCCAGGAACGTATGAAGTACAAAATACACTATTAGGAAGGACAGAAAATGCTTGAAACCCGCGTAACACTTAGACAATCGCCACCATTTTACAACACTAACTTGCAACTAATAACATTGCCATTCTAAAATGGCGCTTTACACCACTAAACACACAGTTTGCCCTCGCGCACGCAGCCTATTTACCCTGCTCACTTGCCACATTGCTGACACTTTCTCCTCAGGTCAGCCACCGTCCAAATGTACATTGTATGCTGCAGGAAAATCAAAAGAGATTGTTGGCTCTTAAGCATATTGATTGCTGGATAGATTACTTAGAAATAGGTAAAGTATATTCATTTATTAGTTAATTTATTAATTATTATTTAAAATAAATAAATATATATATATATATATATATATATATATATATATAAAATTGCAGAGGAGAGGCTCGCAATGAGTGCCAAAGGCGCTCAGGCGCGGGGCTCACAATGAGCGCTGAGGGTACTCAGAGGAGCTAAAGTACACAAGGGGGAGGCTCGCAATGAGCGCCGAAGGAGGACCAAAAGCCTTACATTGTGTGGCAAACGGCATTAGCTGCCTTACAATTTTATGACCTTCATTTTTTGACGGGCAATTCGTTAGTTTATGTATATTTTTGAACCTGATGGCCTAAGTATTTTTTCAAACTCAATTACCATGTAATGGAGCTCCTTCTATCCAGGCTTGCAATTGTTGCCAGGACAGGTCTATGGGGATATTGCTTGCACACTGATTATATTAATAATAAATCCACAACTCCATATGTATCCGGACAGTGTTCTTATATACAAGCTCCTTATAGAGAAGTGGATTTACGGATTGGGAGCATTTAATCCGATCTGTCCATCTCTATCCTTAATCCCGAGCCTGAAAGCAGACAAAGATGTTTTGTGCCTGGGGGGCCGTTATAACCCATAGATTGTATTGTCTGAAATTGGACATGGGTAGTATTGACTACAATGGATTCATAACTAGCCAGATATTCCATTTAAATTCCACAGTATAATCCAATAGGTTTTTATCCTCTTCCGATCCAGGGATTATATTTTATCTGGATCGACTCTAAACCTGCCGGAAAAGCCAGCTCCAGTTACTTGATTTTTCAATTTAAGAACCGTAAGTCAATTTTCGCTACAGAGTAACTTAATAGGAATCTGTACCCGCCGTGCACTGTACATTGTATCAGATATTTGCACAGTGAGCAGAAACGCCACGGATTGTATCAAATCATCTCCAGGAGGGCAGCCACGTAATGTAATTCACAAGAACTTTGTGGAGAGTAACGAAGTAACATTGCTAATGGCAAAAAAAAAAACAGGAGATCCTTTTAAATGTTATTCTTAGCACTTTGCAGCATCAAAGTGAAGCTGGTGTCTTTCGGTCGTGTGTTTTAAAGGATGTGTTTGGAATGTTATCCAGGAAAATGAGAGGTTTGGTCTCCAGAAAAAGGGGACTTTTTATTCATACACAAAGGATGAGGAGGGGAAGCCATGGTTTGATGTTGTAACATTTAGGTGTCCTGTGCGAAAGTCACACTATACAGAAAGAACCAGATAAAGTTAAACAATGTAACCGTGTCTGGGTTAAGCATAGGTTTATCAAGCCAGGCTTTGGGTAGATAAAATGAGCGGACTAGATAGACCACTTGATTCTTATCAGTGTTTCTGCGTTGGTTAGCAAAATACATCTATCTCTCTTTATACCCTCAGCAGTGACACGCTGTGTGCATTAGCAGTGAGCATTATACGTAATTCGTAATATGTTCCATCACTTCTGTTTCAAGCAGCAAATTGCCAGACATTTGTTTTTTTTCTGCAATTATGGTGTTTGTTATGTATAATATTATTACCAGCAATTACAGTTAAATAACTTGTCGCAATTGTGATGAAGTTGTTTACTTGTTGGGATTAAATAATGGGTTAATCTCGCCCCGTCACGGATTCAGAACAGTGCATTTGTGTATCATAAAATATTAGCCTATTAAAAGTCTGTATGGGAAGGCAGCGATTGGAATTCATTTACCTAATCCCATAATATAAATATCTGTAAGTGCCCCAATGTGGTAATCCGCTCTAATTAATCAAATGTTCCTTAAAGGACCACTGCAGTTCAAGATAAAGGATGCTGTATTGCCAAGTATGGACCCAAGTAACTTATCACATATATATTTCTCAGCAGCCGGGCTTGCCAAAATCCGTTGGTAACGCAACGGAGAAACTGCGGCCCTGGCAAATTGAGGGCCACGGTTGCGGCCAGGCAAGGAGCACCAAAGGCGCTCCTTGCACTGGTGGAGATGAGCGCCATAGGCGCTCATCCCTGCGACCCCGTACGACTTTCGGGCAGCAAATGCGGACACTCTTGAAGCGAGGGGCCGCATTTGTGGAGGCTCCCACATCGGCTGCAATGAGCTGCAGGCTCATTGCAGCCCGCAAATGCGAAGCAAGGGGCCGCATTTGCGAAGGTGGAGGCTCTACGGCGCCTCACAACCGTTTACAAACGACCACACAAGCAGGACTTTGACAAAAAAAACAATAAACACGCAATGACTAACGACAGACTTACACAAAAAAATACGAGCCGCAGGACATTACGGACTCGCAAAAATACGACCTTAACAGACAACCCGCGCACAGCAGTAAACATTAAAAAACACAAAAATACATACAAAAATAAAATAAAAACCTTACCCATTGCAAGTGGGGACACCCAGGACCTCTGTAACACTGCTTAAACCTCGATTTCAGTCAAATTTTCAAGTTTAGACACTCGAAAATCCCCTAAGCGAGAGAAAAAATGGCCAACGAAAACGATGCTACACCACCCCTAAAGACGCAAAATACCACAAAGCAAATATAGGTTGTACGGGTTTTTTGAAAAGCTGTAACATACACCATTAGCAAGGACATTAAATCATACAAACCCGCCTACCACATACACATCCGCCGCCATTTTACAACACTTAACTTACACAATGCAGAAGAACCCAACTACACAAACGGTTTCCCCTCGCGCACGCAGCCTATTTACACTACACACTGCACACATTGCTGACACTTACACCTCAGCTTAAAAGTGCAAATCTACATTATATGCTGCAGGAACATCAAAACAGATTGTTAGCTCTTCAGCACATTCCTTGCTGCATATATTAATTACAAACAGGTAAAGTATATTAATTTATGATTTTATTAGTTAATTAATTTGCATAAAAAAAAAAAAATACACAAAACAAAAACAAACTAACACCACACTATCGCAAACAACCACAAACACCTTCACTGCGCCACCCACAAGGAGCGCCACGGTGCTCATAGGACACAAACTACACCAGGGGGGAGAGCCTTGTAATAAGCGACAAAACATCACTGCGGACCTTACAACAACAAATACACCAACCCAGACGCTCGCAATGACCGCACAAGGATCTTACACCACCAAAACACTTACTCTCTGTGGCAAACAGCATTACCTGCCTTATAATTTTATTATATATATATATATATATATATATATATATATATATATATATATATATATATATATATATATATATATATATATATATCTCAAACTGCGATTTGTTGTCACGCTTGTGAGCCCCGGCTCGCAACTGCTACAATGAGCGCCGTCACACATGCGAGCCTCGCGAAGCTGTCGTGCAGCACTTAGGATGCAATGAGTACATGTTCCTATTTACTTTTATGTACTTTATTTTATTAAGAAGTGCTTATAGTTTCTAATCAAACAAATAGTCCCTGTATGGGTCTGCCCTCTGCAGCGTATGCAGTCACAGACTCTGTAGTACTGGATGTACTGTGGCTCATTCTAACCAATCGGTGACTATCTGTCAGCAACATGCTGCTGAGATGTGGTCCCCGATAGGCTAGGACACTACACTGCACATCCAGCCTTATAGAGTCTGTGTCTGCATACACTGCAGTGAGCAGACCCATACAGGGACTATTTGTTTGATTTTAAACATGGCTTATATGCACTTATTAATAAAATAAAGTACATAAAAGTAAATAGATACGCAGGGATATTATATACCTAGTAACACTTAGGACCCTGCCATTTCCCAGATTTTCCACATTGCTATTTGCTTGAATCTAGAACACTGGACATTTTTAAAGAAAAAATAAAATAAAATAAATGATAAAATCAGACAGCTTTTTCCAAGTTCTCAAAGTGCAATAAAGTTACACGCTAGATCTGTCAGTCTTCCCGGTCAGATAATAAAATGTGTCCAATAGGTTTCACAATTTAAAATGTCCTTTTTTTTTTTTTTTTTTTTTTTTAAATAAGCCCAGTGTAGTGACATTTGCCTGTCATGTACAACAAATGCACCTTTTGTATAATAAAAACCTGCACAAGTGGAATGCTTTTAAGACAAATTTCATATTGAATTGTGAGTTTAACTTGAATACATTTAATTGTAATAAAAGCAATTATTGCATTTATGGATTAGTTATTACATCTTCACTGTTAAGATAGCAACCATTATATTCCAACTAATTGTATTTCTTATTGCCTGTAAAGGGCCACATCTTTTGTTTTGTATAGTAATATGGAGAATATTTTTGGACACCTCTTGAACATAAAGGACAACTGTAGAGCTAGATAATGTACAAATAAAGAACATACTATTAATAATGGAATAGAGAGATTAAAGAGACACGGACATGTAAAAAGTGTTTTCCTTATTAAAATTGGAGCTACATTAATATCGTTAAGGGCTGAGTTAATTGAGTTAGGCAGTTTTAGGTTTTTGTTGACAAAAATGGGGACTCTAAGTAGGAACCTACCGTTAATGGGTTAGTTCTATGGACATGATAACCCACTCAGAGAGCAGCCACTTTTAGACACTTGTGCCATTCACAGGGAGACATATCCTGTAGTATATCAGTCC
Organism: Discoglossus pictus; assembly: GCA_027410445.1. Taxonomy (NCBI): domain Eukaryota; kingdom Metazoa; phylum Chordata; class Amphibia; order Anura; family Alytidae; genus Discoglossus; species Discoglossus pictus. The sequence goes on along the minus strand of CM050169.1, from coordinate 49,545,805 downwards.
AATCTCAATCAGTAGAGTGGTCCAGACCCAAAATACCAGGCAATTCTACCCTGAACAGGAGAAACAGCAAACCCCTGACATACGTTTCGCCCGTAGTTAGGCTTCGTTAGTTGGATCTGCATAACGCACAGTGAGCAAGGGGTCCAAATCTAGAAACCTTATCACCATTAGAGAAACTAAGGATAACCCAGCATTCCCTTTTTAATGCTACAGTTGTTTCAGGGGAACCCCACTGAGCCCATCCAGACCTCCAACAATCCCCACCAGGCTATTTGGGCCTATTAATACCCCAGCCTATCCACTTAACCTGGGAGGCCTGTCGAGACTCCTGTGCATGCCCACAATGCCCGGGGCCCATAGACACCGCCAGAAAAACGTATTCAGCTCTCCGTGGCCATAGAAACCCTTGGGATCAGCTGTAGTCCCATGTTGAATTATTTTATTGCGAACTAGTTATTAATTACACAATTTAAACCCTGTTGAGCACCATAATGGTCCTATAAAGTACTCAACTTTTGTAGACAATGGCCATTAGAAACTCCTTTATCTAGGCCTATCATTTTCAAATATATTTTTAAATATGTAAAACGACAACCTTATTGTCTTTGTTTTAAGATATTTTAAGAAAAATAATTTTATCAAAATACTTTTTTTTTTAAGATCTTTGTAGCTCAGATAATGATAGACCTCCAAATAAAACAATAGGATGTCTTGAATTCCTTGGTATTTTTGTGGGTCTTTTAAGATGAAATCATTTTTGGAATAATCTCTTCATGTACCTGTCTATTTCAATGGATAATAGATCTTGTGTCATTATTACGTCAGATATCCGTTATCGATCTTCCATTTGAGAACAAACTCAATAAGCCGTCATTTTAAATACTCTATTATTTTCCCTTTATCTCCACAGTCGTGTGCTTTGATGCCAAAATTAATTTTGACGACAATGCAGAATTCAGACAAAAGGCCATTTTTGCCCTGGATGATACTTCAGAGACTGATCCTATTGAAAGCGAAGCTGCCAGTTACGATTTGAAGTATATCGGAATGGAAGGAAACATCGCCTGCTTTGGTAAGAACACAAGTCCTGAAACAAACTAATCTAATGCTATTGTTGTCATGAAAAGAATCAAATCCGTCTTCATTTAACAGCTTTTATTTAGTAGATTAGGATTCTGTTTCACAATTGTACGTCTATTATTGTCTTCAAAAGAGCCGTCTACCATAGGTGGTGTTGGATGTTTTTGTTTCAACATCAAAGTTGTATTTTCTCATTTTTAGATTTAAATACCTCCTCTGATAACAGAGAGAATCTGAACAATCGTACAAAAGATACATTGTTTCTAGTTTGAGAATTGATAGTTTATTTTGTTAAAGAAAGGACGGCATGATTAAAAAAGTTCTGAAAATAGAGATGATGAGAAAATATATAATGTGACCACTGAAGTGCCAAATTTATATTAGGGGCTTTTGAATAAATTGGATTGATTGGACAGAAAACAAATGTTTTTAGATTATTATTATTTTTTTATGAACAAATATTTATTTTATTATCTTTTATTATATATATTTTTTATATATATTTTTTATATGTGTGTGAATATATTTATATTTTTATATATATATATGTGTGTGTACGTACATTTATATATAAATAATATACAAAAAACAATAATAAATATGTATACATATGAAGTTATAGATGCAGATAGTTTTTCATAGAGAGATATATAGATATCTCTAGTGAATGTGCATTGTGGATTTCCACAAATTTTACACAAACACAAATATAGATGTATATAACATATAGGTATTGAATCCAGAGGAAGGCAAACGGTAAAAACCCCCATTGCAACTTAACCAATTGTCTCCAAAGGGGAAACAAATGAATTCCTTCCTGACCCCATTACATTTTGATCGGATTACTCCCTGGATGAATACTTTCTATTTAATTATACATTGAATTTTGTTAACAAATGTTTCTGCTGCAAATGACATAAATCTTTTTTAACATTTACTAAATTAATTTTGCCAACTTTTTCACATACAATGCTAACCATGCAAACATTAACCTAAGATACTAACATTTAACCTTAATTTATACTATATACTACTATATTGAGCTTGAATATTAATAAACATTAACCTTTTTTTTCTTAATGATTACTAATTACTAATTAATTAAAGTACATTATTAATTTTTTCAATGAATTAATATATTACAAACGGTAAGCATGAAACTATTGCTAAACTAAATCAAGCGTCAATTCTTGTTTCCTTCATTTTTTTTATTTTTTTTTAATGAATAATTAATTATTTATTAATGATTTTTAATATAATGTACCTTTTTGAATTTAATATTCATCAAGCAGTATCCTGAAGAGCTAACAATCTCGCCAGACCAAACCGTTGTTTTTTATGGGAAATCCGTTATTTTCCGTCTTTCCTATTAGTATTTTTCTACCACATACGTGTCTGGCTGTGTTTTACTCGCTTCGTGGTCGTGTAGCCTCGTTTACATTTTTTTCGGCGACCATTTTTTTCTCTCGCTTAGGCGATTTTCAATTTTCTAAATCGACTTTAATTTGCGTTCCACCTGACTCACAGACGTCCTGGCTGTTGCCCCATACTGTCCGGGATGTTTTTTTAAGTGTAGCTAGTGTTTTTTTTTTGTTTGTTTTTTTGGTTCGGCCGCTAATCTCGGAATTTTTTGCGTCTCGTATCTTTTTTTTTTTCTAAGTCCTGCGTCTTGTATTTTTTTCGTCTCGTATTTTGTTTTGCGAAGTCCTGCTAAAAGTGCTCCAGGTTTAACGGCTCGCCGGCGCTCATCGCGAAGTCGTACGGACCGCGCAAACAGCGTGACGACGACTCGCAGTTGGACAATTATAATATGTGATATATATAAATTTATAAAAATAAAATCCACAATTCACATTTCAGTTCCTTATATTTTGTTTTGTCTGTGAGACTTTAGATGTTTTCGATTCACCGTTCATTGTATGAAAATTTACTGTCTATTTGTTCCCTTTTGAATAGTCCACATTTCAGGGCCAGCTCATTTAAATCGCCTTACTCTGTACAAAACCAACATTAGAACTGATTGGCAGGTCAATAACTAACAGTATTCCAGGGAGAACCCAAACACTTTGTCCTGAAAGGTACTTTCTAAAGAAAATGGAAAACTGCCACCATACATTACACAAAGTTTTTTTTTTTTGTTGTTGTTTTTTTTTTGTTGTTTTTTTGTTCTTCTTCTCCGAAGGCAAAACAAATATTTTTTTGTAGTGGCCAAATAGAGCCTGTTTTGAACAGTTTAAGTGACCATAGTAAAGCTCTAGTTGTTAATTCTTAATTGAACAATAAAACAATTACAGTTTATAAAGCAATATTTAGTTCATTTTCAAAGATTTGAGCATGTGCCTCCATATTGGTGTTTGTCTCCTTACTTATAAGGTTGTTAAGGGGAGTGTAGAGGTGTTGCTGAGAGTTTAGTGCAGGGTCCCCAAACTTGGTCCTGGAGTGCCATATGGATATCCTTGCTGCAAGCAGGTGAGACTATTGCTTCTTCAGTCATCCTGATTGACTCATCTGTGCACAGAAACAAAATCCTCAAATCCAGGCCAGGGTTTGGAGACCCCTGGTCTAGTGTGAAGGGTTTTAAAAGCAACCAGATGTGATCATATACTAAACGGTCATTGATTTCATCATGTCTGAAAACTTTGCATATTCCTGGTAGACATACACTTCCTCCCATTGACCCTTTAGTGGGTGGAGACCAGCATTACCTGATTCTTAACTTTGACAAGAAGTTTTTATAGAATTATCCCTCCCCCTTCTCCCTCTGTCCCTCCCTTGTTTTTTTTCTCACTTTATCACATTCTCTCTTTCTTGTGCTGTCTTTAGTAACCCATCACTATTCCTTGCATCGATACAAAGAGATCCTATTACTCAGAGCTTTTTTATCCTTTACCCCCACATCCTAGCAGACTCCTGTCCATATATTTATGATCACCTTACTCTGGTGTCCAGATCAGTAATTGCAGCAGAAGACACTCCCAGCCATATATATTACATCATACATCTGGATCACAAGCAGTCCTGTCATCCTCTAGATAGCTGTAAAGCTAGAGGTAGTAAGTCTGGAGATGTTTCCAAGGATATTCAATCCCCCCAGAGGAGCGTCCGGACATCAATTTTTATATTGCAATAGTAAAATATACAGGAGATACCATAAAGGATCCAATTTGTTAGGGATGAGAACAAAAGCACCATCTTAAAGGGACACAGTAGAGGTGGTATCATTTCAAATATAGCGAATTTCAAGCACTTCATCAGATGCATTTTCCTACAGCAAACATGAACTGAATTTTTTTTTTTTTTTTTAGCCTTTCTGAATCACTTGCTAAGGACACTGGTATCTCATGTTTATTGTAGATCATCTCCAATAACTTGTGATTTAACCTATAGGGCTTTCAATCTACTGTCTTCAATGTAAGTCATTTATAAAATAAGACTCATTGGCCCCAGACCCTAGGGTGTAACTAGATTAAGTAGATAAATAGTCTTTGGGGTCTTTTTTCATCAAATGATATTTTATTTACTTTGGTGAATTCTTACTCTTTCCACAGTAAACGGAGCGGGTCTTGCTATGGCGACCTGTGACATAATCGACCTACATGGGGGGAAGCCGGCCAATTTCCTGGATCTTGGAGGAGGTGTAAAGGAGTCTCAAGTGTACCAGGCCTTCAAACTGCTCACCGCGGATCCCAAGGTAACAGATTTCAGAGTATATGCCAAATTTCTTAATTTGCGCACATTCTCGATTCACCCAACCCACTCATCCTAATGAAGAAAAAAAAATCTTTTAAAGAAAACATTTACCATTATACCAAAAACACCTAGCTCACAAATGCACTGTAAATCTGTAATAGAATGTGTAACCGTTACAGACTTTAGCCTTATTATGTATGCAAATTAGTGTGGGAGGGGCTTCAAGTACTAAATTAAATTTACAATATCCAAGACCATTCTTCATCAATTTTAAAAATGTAAACAAAATTTGCACATGGATTTCCATCCTCCAGCTAATGGTGCAGAGCACATATGGCAACTTTTGAAGTCCTTTATGCCTACCTGGGATAAGTATAAGGTCATCCTAAGGTCAAGCTTTTAAGTATAATTGGCAAACTGGATGGGTCCATTTTGTTTTCATCTGCCATAAAATCTATGTGTAGCTTTCTTAAATAAAAAAGGAAAAGTATGATTGTTTGATGTGACTAGTTGGTATGTAAGAGATTCCTTCTAGTCTATATAACAAATACAAATAGAAAATAATTTTGATATATTGAACTCCATGGAACGCAAAAGCATGAAACAAAATAAAAATATAGCAGGTTCCTCTCACATTTTCCATTAAAATAGCACCTAGGAGTAATAATGAAGCTAGTAATTGGTCCCAATGTGCTCAGTAATTGATTATGAATCTTGTACAGATAAATCATCTCACAGAGTGAGAGAAGATATAAAGCACTAATCTAATTAGCAGAGCGTCTATGCAGAAAAGTAGAATTTACAGCACATTCCTCCAGTTGGGGTTGAGTCCTAATATAAATCACGCTTTTATTTAGTAATTTATTGCAGCAGTGTCTATGTAAGTTGCTGGAATTCTGTCTGCCATTATTTTGATAATCCACTTATTAAATAATTTAGTTTGCATGTTTGGCATAATCTGTAAATTGGCATAATCAATAACAGAATGTGAAGTACACTGGAGTTCTTTCAACAATTAATCTAGCGATTAACCTATTCCGTATAATATTGGCTTGTCTATGTGCTCCGGGGCACTAACATTTTCCAAGCTCTTACAAGGCTTAGGGACCAAGGTAAGCACTGGTGGTAGTTTAATGCTGTAATTTTGAAGGAAATATCCTTTTTCAGGGCCTTTTCTCAAACCTCACGCAAGTAAGGAATCAAAACCAGCTTTGTTAATCAAGTTTTTTTATTTTACAAGCTTGGAGAGCACAATAAAGTCTCACAGAAGAATCAACAAAGTGGTCAAATTAAAAAAAAACACATTACTGATCATATGGCCTAACAAAAGCAGATATGATAAGTAACCTAATATGATCAGTAGGTTTTCTTTCACCTAAATGTCTAGAAATGACAAAAGCCAGCATTCTTGACTTATTAGTGATCAGTTAGTAGTTATTAGCCATGAATGCTGACGTTTGCTTCTGGGGGGGGAAAGTTGGGACAAGCTAGTAAAAAGTAAAAAATAATACACTATTACCAATGGTCAGCATTGTGAGAACTATGATATTCCCAGTAGTAACACACAGATGTTAGAGCTGGGTCAGCAGCAGAGTTTTCACTAGGGAATCATTTCTTTGTCATGATGTGGCCAAAATATTAGAGCTTCAGCCTCATGCTCAAACCTTCCAATGAACAGTTTGGCTTAATTTCCCGTAGTATTAATTGATTGAGTCTTCTTGTAGTCCAACACCACAATTCAAAGGCGTCAATTTTCCGGCACTCAGCCTTCTTTATAGTGCAGCTATCAGATATGTATGTTACTACTGGGATTACCATAGTAACTGTGTGGATCTTTGATGATAATGTAATATCTGTGCTTGTTTATAGCTTGTTCAGACTTGCCATAACTTTCCTGCCCCCAAACAATTGTTAATTTTGTGGCTGCAAACATTTGGGAGCCCAGGAAAATAAACTGTCACTGCCTCCACTTCTTTCCAAGGACCTGAGATTGCGATTTGCCATGATCTTCGTCTTAACGTTGAGCAGCAGTGAATGCTTTTGCTACATTGTTGTAAAATAATTCTGTTTAGATACATTGTTTTTATAGTTTGGTGCCAGAACCTTCCAACCTAAACTCTGTCGGTCTCCTTATGTGTCTTAGCCCCCTGTCCTTTCTACAATTTACACAGCTAAAATCCTCTGAGAAAGAGCAACTTTGCATATTCCTCTCAATCCTCCCTAAGGCTAGTTGCACACACCAAAGTTAATTATATTTTATGTTTTTTTCTTATCATTGCCTTATTTTTTTTTCCCATTAATCGTTATCACCAGCATTGCACCTTTGCAGTCATTCCCTCCTCAATTAAAACAAAGGCAGTACGGTTTCAGAGCAAACATCTGTGGCTCGGTCTTAATAATTAGAGACCTTACCGTAACTTCTGTAAACAGCCTGTAATTAACACATTTAAAAGTTGAACTTGTTATACGGAAGGTTAAACTCCCTTATTGAATTTTGTGACTTAGTGAAATGCAAAATAAACCTTGTGGTTTTTGGAGACAAGCCGCAGTCTCTAATCACTGGAACGCTGATTGTCTTTAAGGTTCAGGCTCACTTAGCAAAGCATTTTGTGGTGGTGTAAAAGCATTCAGTATTTATGACGTTTATACATTTTCTTAAATAATTTAAGGTACGCCTATTAAGCTTTAATGTTCAGAATAGCAGTGACTCCTGTTTATGGTCTTAAGAAGTCTCTATGCACAAAGATGTCGGCATTCAGTAATATCCATGTCAGTGACCCGTGGCTTTAAGGAATGAGCCAGGGTTTAAAAAGCAACTAGAAGGGTTGTGTGGGCATTTGTTTGTTTTTGGATATAGCATATTGTTCTTTAACTTATTTTTAGACATACATATGTGAACATTGATGAGATCCATTAAGATCGAAACAGCTGTCTGTAGGTGGGTCTCCTAACTCGTGCATAATGTCAGCCACTGCTCCTCTGAGCTCCCTCAAGCTCATGTTAATTGCCTCAATTACCTCATTTATCCATCAGCCACACACTAATGAAATCCATTACTATCGAAACAGTGCTGTGTGTGGATAGGATTCCTAACTCGTGCATAATCCATCCTATGCTATGCTTTAAAACTGTATAATACAGCAAGCGTATGCTAGGAGCCATGAATAAAGTGGTATATGGATTAAAGCGGCTCGTTTGTATATACCTAACCCAGTTTCCCAGAGTGCAGTTCAATAACTGTATTTCTTGTAATTCTGAGCATGTATACATCTGTGTATATATATATATATATATATATATATATATATATATATATATATATATATATATATATATATATATATATATATATATATATAGTCGTTAAGTTGGTGACCTAATGAACTGCATCATACCAGGCATACTATTTGACATCCTGGCTCCTTGCATGTGATAAGCCCTAAAATTGTTCATTTTAATTTAAAGTACTAGAGAATTGCCCATCAAAAAATGACGGCAATGAAATTGTAAGTGAGCTAAGGGTGTTTGGTGTATATAATGTGGCTGATGTAGCGTTGTTCGTTTTCTATGTCGTGCGAGTTTTTCGGAATATCCGTAGCTGTTTGGTGGTGTTTTGCGTGTGTATGGCAGTGTTTTGCGTGTTTAGGGACCTTTAGCCTCGTTTTAGTTTTGTTCGGCGGCCATTTTTTCTCTCGCTTAGCTGGTTTTCGGGTCTCTTAACTCCAAAATTTGTGATTAAATGGAGGTGTAAGTTCACTTGCAGAGGTCCTCGGTGCCCCCCCTTGCTGTGAGTAACCTTTTCATGTGTTTCTTGTTTGTATTTATTGTGTTTGTAATGTTTTTGGGGTCTTGCGGGTTGCGTCCTTGTTTTCTAATCTCGTAGGTGTTTTTCGGCAAATACTTAGGTGTTTGGTGGTGTTTTGCGTCTTTAGACTGCTGTAGCCTTGTTTTCGTTTTTTTTCGGCGGCCATTTTTTCACTCGCTTGAAGAATTTTTTAGTGTCTAAACTCTTTTGAGTTAAATTGAGGTGTAACTTTAGTTTTCGAGGTCCTGGATGCTCCCTCTTCCTGTAAGTAAGCTTTTTATGTATTTGTTGTGTGTATTTGTTGTATTTTTCATGTTTTGATATGTGCGGGTTGCAGCCGTTTTTGCGAGGTCGTAATGGGTCGTAACGTGTCTCGTATTTTGTTTGCTTTACAACGTAAATTTTGCGAGGGTCGCAGTTGCTGACAAGGAGCGCCAAAGGCTTGCCAGGGCCGCAGGCTCACTGCGCGAGCCCGCAAGCGTTAGCAACAACTCGTACGCTCACAACTATATATGTGATAGGATTCTTTTTTTTTTCTGTCTGCTTGAGTTCAGTTAATTGAGGGTCTAGTATGTGTATATATATGTGTATGTGTATATATATGTGTATGTGTATATATATATGTGTATATATATATATATATATATATATATATATGTGTGTATATATATATATATATATATATATATATATATATATATATATATATATATATATATATATATATATATATATATATATATATATATATATATATATATATATATATATATGAAACTGTATTCAGTTAAACAGATTTCCCCTGTGGTAATTGTACAAACAAGCAGCAAATTAATCAAGAATCAACCTTAATTTAACCCCCTCCTTGTCCCTCTTTCACGTTATTGTTTCCATTATATATTTAGGGCATAATCAATAGAATGTTCTGTAATTTTCAAATGATATTCTATGACATTCTGTGTACCCACCACGGTGTCTGAACGTCGCCTGCAGATAAAGTAGTTTTGTCTAATTCATTTTTCCTTTTGTACAATTACCAGGAACACGCTTTCCACAGGAGGATTTGTTCATATTATTGTTCTCCGTGCATTTAATCTCTTTAAAGCATTTTCTTCTCCGTTCTTTCCTCATCTGTGAGCATTTGGCTATGATTTAATACACTTTCCTCCTTACAAATCTCAACCTTCAGATGGTGCGTGGGTAGCCCGTAACACTCTCAAATCGCTTTCTTTTAATCCTTCTTTTATTTTTCATTGAGCAAAATAATGGCATTTAGGAAAATCATAATGTTCAATTAAGTATGAGTTCGGGTCAAGAGGCTGACGTGCAGTTAGCCTTTTTTACTTTACTGACACATTTTGTCTTTAAAGAGGTTGAGTGGCGCATTTGTTGTTCAAAGACTTTTTTTTTATGCGTAGGAAAAGAAAAAGGTTTCTCTTACAGAATAATCAACGTTCTGAATTCTGAATATTTGTTATTGATAAGTAGATAAACCCAAAATGTGTTGCTTTCTTTTTCTGTGTATACAGTTAAGGGTTTTTCAGTCCCCTTTCTACCCACCATGACATACTTACTGTCTCCCAGAACTAACCTCATATAGATGGACCCTATGTAAGGGTTCTAGCTCCTCCTTGTTAAGAATTACCATTAGTGGTGGATCTACTGGTGCAAAGCTCTGTTGCCCATCACAGAGGACCAGGAGGCTGCTGAAGTAAAAGGGGATTCTTTTTTTTATCAGTTAATAGGGTTTTATATATATATATATATATATATATATATATATATATATATATATATATATATATATATATATATATATATATATATATATATACATACATACACACATACACACAAATGTGATGTCACCAGCCTAAGGTAATCAGACCACCTACATATGTTTTTTGGCTTTTCTATTGACCCAGCCGGGCAACTACCTTGTAGATCAGGGGTTGACAACCTTTTAATACCTACTGACCACTTTTGATGGTAACATTTCCTTACCACCCACTGGTGCCGCAGTCACTCAATTTATCCTCTCTCATTTCTGGTTACATAAAGCTAGATAGTGATCCGGTCCTACATTCTGTCACCAGGTCTCCAACCAGCCATGCTTGGTGCTGCGGTTTCCGGCGTGTGAAGTCACTCATCAGCGACGCCACCTAGCAATTACCCTGACGCCCGCTATTAAAGCTTGAATCGACAACTAGTGGGTGGTAGGGACCAGGTTGACTACCCCTGTTGTAGATGGAGGGCCTCTACGTTTTCTTACACCAGAGGCATTAACATGTTTCTGACACGCTGTAAAACCTATACAGACAGTGGGCCTCATTCAATTGTAATTTGGCCAATTGAATAGGGCTCTATATAAGCATATAGCATCATTTTTTTTACAGACGTTTTTAGTTAGTGAAGACCTTGCTTTTGGATAGAAGCTCACTAACTAAAAACTTCTGTAAAAATAATATGCTCTGTGCTTATATAGAGTCCTATTCAATTGGCCAAATCGCATTTGAATGAGGCCCAGTGTGTGCAGGTTCACTTCACATAATATTTTCTTTCAGGAACTAACCTTTCTTTTCCGCAGAACATGAGCACGAATAGGGAGTGCCCCCAAATTCCTACACCGGGGTCCTCAAATCACTAGCGTCGCCACCGATTACAATATCCCTTTAAAAGCGGACGTTGATTGAATTATTTTATCACAAACAGCATTGTTATTATTTCATAAAATGAAACTTAATAGCTGATGAAAAAAAAAAAAAACTATTTGATGTAAAGGCTTGAAAGCACAACTCATGACTTTACATTGAAAGTACATAAAAGAACAAATTACTGTTCAACTGAAAAGTCATAGAAACCTTATCAGAACTGTTTAGTTCCCGCTACTCCCTGGAGCTTTTTCTTCTTCAACTACTGATTGAGTGTGTGCTCTCTGGGTTGTGAAGGATTTTCCTTTAATCAGAACTTGCATGGAAGCACAAACTGTGCCGACTGCAAAAAAAATAGAAAATCTGAGAAAGACAAAACATGTTCTGGCGCAGTAAAGTAATGTTAATACAGTTCTGGTTTTAAACCGATCTGATTGGACTCTGGTTAAGAGTTCCTGAAGGAACATAGATGGGCAATGGAGTGTGCGATGGTGGGCAGAGAGGTGATGGAAATACCATCCCTTTAATTAGTGTATGGAACTTAAATATTGTTATGAGCACATCGGTCCCAAGCTGGCGTGGAAATCGGTTTTCCACGGAATTATTCCATTATCATTTTCTCTAAGGATTCTGGGTAGTGACATTCAAATGAACCTTAAAATGTACACCAGCCCATTAACAGGAACACACTTGAACTGCACTAGAATGGGAAAAAATGACACACCATGTTGAGACCGCAAGTGGCATGTTTAGTAAAGAAAATTGAAGCCTGCAATAATTATATGTAAAAGTGGAAAATGTAAAGGCTGTATTTAATTTTTAATTTTATTTATTTTGCATCCGGTTGTGCTAGTCAAAAGACCATATATGGAAAAGTTGACAACACATCCATTGCACATCCAGCCCTAGAGTCTGTGCCTTCATATGCTGCAGAGGGCAGACCCATACATGGACTATCTGTTTGATTTTAGGCAATAAAAACAGAGCTTATAAGCACTTATCAATAAAATAAAATAAATAATTAAAACCACATATTACAGACTTCGTAAAATCCAGGAACTTTCTATATCAGTTTAAGCGTATCCATCCAGACTCCTAGACGTCTGCTTCCTATAAAATCTTCCTGGCTTGTAAGTGGTAGATATTTATGTACACACCTATGTGTGAATAGAGAATATGTTTTATTTTATAGTGCTCCCTTAATTTTTAAGTTAGGGGTCATGGTTTTAAACAATATTAGGACCCGGGGATGGTGTGAGGGTTACGTTGAATACTAGGACTAGGGTTAGGGGTTGTAGTAAAGAGTGCTGGTTCTTTAACGCTGATGTGGGGAATTTATATAAATTATTACATATAAATTGACCACAGCAGAAATATGAGTGTGTGTGTGTGCAGCTTGGTAGTGAGTCCATAAGATGCTTGAAGGTTGGCAATGGTATCTGGAGCCTTGCAGACTGCAGAGCATCCAACAGAGTGCTTGGTGGAGGATCCATACAGTGAACATGTTGATGGAAGTGGTCCCACAGGTGGTCGATGGGGTTCATGGCTGGGGAATTTGGAGGCGAGGGAAGACGGTCAACATGTATGGGTGTACTTAATCCGCAAGGATGGATAAAGAACCCAATCAGTTGAGAGTTTCTTCCAGAGGTATGAGTGGACCCAGACAATGCCAAAAAAACATTCCCCAGACCATAACGCTGCTGCCACCAGCTTGTGTTCTTCCAACAATGGTTGCAGAGTGTTTTTTATCTGAGGTCTCGCACCTGACATGCCAATGTCTGTCCAGTCGATGGAGAGATTCATCCGAGAAGGCAACCCTTTGCCGATTGCTTTGGAGCCCCATATGCAACAGTGTTCTCTGTACTATCATTTTAGACACACGTCTGGTGAGTTGCTCAACTGTAGCGTGTCGATTGGCCCTCACACACACCTTTGCAGCCGACGTTCACCTCTGACATCAATCTGCACTTTTGATGCCGTTTATTCGCAATGGTACCCTTTGTCCAGTCAGGGTACATTTTAACCACAGCAGCACGCCAGCAGTTTACAAACTGCGCTGTTTCAGAAACACAACCACCCTTGGCCTGAAAGTCGATAATCATCTCCTTATATTAAATGTATGATATGTCTGTACCTGAATCAGTATGTTGATTTGTCCATATCAAGCTTTTTTTTTTTTTTATTGGATAAAACAATATTGCCTTAGAGGTATGCGGTACACCAAATGTGTTGTAAATAATCAGTTCAGTTCAAAGCACAGTGTTAATGCCTCTAAATTGTGAATGAGATGATAAACACATTCTCTTGAGGAATTAGGAGCCTATCTCTTGTTGCAGGTTAATTCTTCTGGCAAAGCTGTGTGTGTCATAAATTAAGCTGTAAGCCTAAATCCACATGTAGATAAGAATGGCTGCATCCCTGGATACTTTGCATTTTATAACTCTCTGGGCCAGTATCCACTACAAGGGAAATGTGTGTTGGACGAGATTGCAGATATGCTTTATACAAAATAACAAACCATAGTGTCTGTTTTAAAATACCTCTTTCTGTTAATGTAGTCTGTTTTTATATGTTAGTATATTTCCAAAAAATGCTTTTTATATTAAATCAGATGTATCTATGGATGCATTGTGTACATTTTTTTTTTTTTTTTGCCCCGACCAAGTGAAACATATTTATTATTTATAGTGATATTATAAACTGAATGTTTTACAGTCCTGTCCGGTTGTCCGTGACCCTATGGATCCAACACGCCAGTCACATCTTGTATCTGGCTATGCTTATCCATAAGGTTTTAATGGCAAAGATACTGGAGTGTGTTGCCAGTTCTTCCTTTTCTGACTTCTCTGCTATGACCTGTTCATCTCAGGTGACCCTACATGGTATAGCTCACAGCTTCATTGAGGCACACAAGCTCCTTCAACACGACAAGGTAGAGATCCAGAAGGGATCCTGGGAGTTATTGGGTATATAAAATCTGTTTGAATCAATTTTACTTTTATGTTCTATATTTTACTAAGAATTTTTTATTATAATCTGGGGTCTGCCCACTGCATCATTTGCAGACACAGACTCTGTAGGGCGAATGTGCAGTGTAGTATCCTAGTTTATCAGGGACCACGTATCGGCAGCATGTTGCTGAGTTATGGTCACTGGTTAGTATGAAATAATGTAAATAAATATATATATATCACATATTATAATTGTCTAACTGCGATTCGTCGTCACGCTTCAGACGAATCGCAGTTAGACAATTATAAACTGCTGCGCATTGCTGCGCGGCCCGAGAGCAGATGAAAGAGTGGGGAAGAGGGGGGGGGGGGGTAGAGGCACAGAGGGAGAGTGGGGAAGAGGGGGGGGAGAGGCACGGCACAGAGGGAGAGTGGGGAAGAGACACAGGGAGGGGGGAGAGACACAGAGGGATAGGTGGGAAAGAGACACAGGGGAGGTAGAGGAGGGGGAAAAGACACATGGGAGGGAGAACAGGGGGAAGATACACATGGGAGGGAAATGGGGGGGGGAGAGGGGAACAGACACAGGTGGGAAGGGGGAAAGAGACACAGGCCAGGGGGGAACAGGCACAGAGGGAGAGGGGGGAAGAGGCACAGAGGGAGAGGGGGGAAGAGACACAGGGGGCAGAGATACAGAGGGTGAGGGAGGAAGAGACACAGAGGGAAGGGGAGGGAAGAGGCACAGAGGGGGGGGAACAGAGGAAGGGGTGAAGAGACACAGTGGCGAGACACACAGAGAGAGGCGGGGGAAGAGGCACAGAGGGAGAGGGTGGAAGACACAGAGTGGGGAGAGACACAGAGGGTGAGGGGGAAGAGACAGGGGGGAAGAGACACAGGGGAGTGAGAGGAGGGGGAAGAGACACAGGGGAGTGAGAGGAGGGGGAAGAGACACAGGGGAGTGAGAGGAGGGGGAAGAGACACAGGGGAGTGAGAGGAGGGGGAAGAGACACAGGGGAGTGAGAGGAGGGGGAAGAGACACAGGGGAGTGAGAGGAGGGGGAAGAGACACAGGGGAGAGAGTGCAGGGGGGAAGATACACAAGGGAGGGAAATGGAGACACAGGGGAGTTGTGAGCGTACGAGTTGTTGCTAATGCTGCGGGCTCGCTACGCGAGTCGCGGCCCTCGCAGCGAGCCAAGGCCCTCGCAAAGCGAGGGCAGTGGCCGAGGGTCTCAGTTGCTGGCATGGAGCGCCGAAGGCGCTCCTTGCCAGCAACTGAGGACCCTCGCGAAGCGAGGGCAGTGGCCGAGGGTCTCAGTTGCTGGCATGGAGCGCCGAAGGCGCTCCATGCCAGCAACTGCGACCCTCGCAAACTTCACGTCTCAAACCAAACAGCACGACACACACATTACGACACTCGCAAACAACATACGACACACGTTCACACACATTACGGCCTCGCAACACTCGGACGCAACTCGCGAACATTACAAAATGTAAAACACAATACATACACACAGCACATACATAAAAACCTTACCTACACCAAGAGGGAGCACCCAGGACCTCAAAAATGCAACTTACACCTCGATTTTACTCGAAATAAAACAGTTTAGAGACTAAAAAAAAATCTAAGCGAGAGAAAAAATGGCCGCCGAACAAAACGAAAACGAGGCTACAGCACTCTAAACTCGCAAAACACCACAACAAACTCGCAAAACACCACAACAAACTCACAAAACGCAACAAACGACCTACGGATATTCATACCACACAGTGCACACATTCAGCACGCTTACACAGCAGCTCCACACCACTAATGCTGCAGCAACATCAACACAGATTGCCAGCTCTTCATCACAATGCTTCAAAATAGGTACAGTATATTCATTTAGTAATGTATTACATATTTCATTATTATACACCAAACACCATTAGCTACCTTACAATTTCATTGCCGTCATTTTTTGACGGGCAATTCGCTAGTTGATTAATAATTACTAGATTACTGGACATTCACGGCTGTTTCACTCATATATATATATATATATATATATATATATATATATATATATATAAAATAAATATTATCTGCCCATTAACAATATCTTTACAGGATTTCAGTTACCCACACATGTTTTTGTTCCTTTTACCTTCTTACCCGGCTACTCTGCAAATCAACATTATCACCCTCTCCCAGACAGAGAGCTGTCCGGATGGAACGTAAATTACACTCATTGTCTCTAAACAGCACTCTGGGAGGCCTCGGTTTCAGGTGTAGATACAAACAGGAACTTTAACATCCGATGCTCTGGGGACCCATAACCAGTTTAGCCCTATTGTCTTACACTGAACTAGCTATTAACAGCAGTGCCAGACCTCACCTTTAAATCAATAAATGTGTTAAGAGGGAAGCAAGGTCTCCAGTCCAGCTTTCCTTTTTAAATAACAAATGACCGTCAGTGTTGCATTATTTCAACTTGATACTTCAGGAGTTTTTGAATTCATAAAAAAAAAATTCTATGCCAAATGTTTTTATATATTTAGTTTAACATCGACGAGTTTGTTACACCTTGATACTTAAGCTTTAAGTAAAGCTCTGATTGCCTTGTCAGTCAACACAAGGCGAAGCCAGGAGCTTCCCAGATTGATGCTTGACAGAATAATTAGAAAACTGTCACTTGAAGTAACCACTCTAGTGTTCCCCAAAGTAATGTGCTTGTGCCAAAGTGCGTTGTCTAGATCTAGAGGTTAAATGTTCAGTAAGACAAAACACAGTGTGTCACTGGGGAAAATTACTTCCACCCGGTTCCTAAAGTTGCCAAACAATGGCCTTTACAATTTATTGAACCTGTAACCATTGGTCTTGTAGGAGTGCTCTGGATTTGCAAGACCATCTTTAAATGGATACTGCGATCAGTTGGAATAATAGGTCTAATATCAAAACCAATTCTCTTTTCAGATACCAAATATTTACATTTTTGATTCACCGTTGGGTCTGGAAGGTAGGACTAAATCTACTGTTAGCTGGGCTAGGGTCTGTCATGATATGGGACCAGCATGACACGTGTGCTGTGGACTTCCACCGGTTAGGTCCTCATATCAGATGGGTGTGACCACAGCAGAGTATGGAGATTGTCCTTCCAAAATAGTTTAAATATCTTATAAAATAGCTCCCCTGAGCTAATGAAATATAGCTCTCATGCTTGTAATCATTGACAATGAGTGACTTTATTGGCCATAGGTAAGCATAATTTATAGGGGACTGAACAAAAAGCCAGTAATACAATAAACAGCAAAAAAACAAAATGTCCACATACCCAACTTAAACCTTCCTCACCCTGGAGCCTGCCTTACTTAATTTCTCATTCATATCTTATTTGTAGACTGCATGCAGGCACATCTCCCACCTGGTATGCAAGTAAGGAAAATGGTAAGGGGAACAGATTTTAGCTAGGTTGGGTACTATGTCCATTGACAGAGGGTCCTATGTATAGTATTCATAACATTGTCATTCTATATGTATTCTGCCTTATTAGGAAGTCCTGTACTACATTTTAGTGTAAGAACTGTGATTGATGTTGATTAGTGGAATCCTCCATGACCCTTCACTATAATCTAGCACAGTGGCTCTCAATGGCTGGTTACCTTGAACACCACCTTTTGAGATCCAGAAATGTATTAATAGGGAAATATTACAATTGGTATCATGGCTCATTGGAGAAGAAACTGGCAACCCACACCAGTATCTTTTGCCAAAACAAACACCTTATAGATAAGCACGATGGTCCTGCAGTCTAAAAGGTCGCGGATAGTCGGACACGATAGCTAGTGGGCGCTCAATATTAATTTCCCATCTTCCCTTGTCTAACTATACGTCATGCAGGACTAGAGTGGAACCGGGTGTGGTGCACCATGTGCACCCACATAAAGTGCAGCATGGAGCTCACCAACTCTTCTGTTATGTACAGTGCACAATATCATATATTGGAGCTCCTAAAATGCACAGACCACTCTATACTTGTTTTACTTGAGTCCCTTTTTTATTTGTGTTATAGTAAATGAGGTACAGTAGTTCTATGTGAAAGTGTAAACGAAAATGTACTATTTATTTACTCTACTATACACAGTGGAGACCTCTATCTCTCTCTTGCTCATCATAAGCAAATTATATTGTGGCTACTAACCTTGCCACAAAATCTATAGCCCGGGTTAAGTACCAGCCCCACAATGAGATTGATTAAGATCGAAATAGTGCGGTCTCTGGGCATGTCTCCTAACTCATCCTGTGCTATGCTTCAAACCTGTATAAAACAGGCATATTGCTATAAGGAGCCATGTATAATGTGGTATTGGATTAAAGATTAAAAATGCATTGTGGACACATTTGCCAGTTCCCGCCCAATTTCCTTGAGTGCACTGCAATAACTGTATTTCTCGGAATTCTGAGCAGTATGGATGAGCCTGAAGTAGGGGAGAACAATAGTGATGTCAGCATCCAGTAGGTTTTACAAGAATTCTCACTTTTACAATGAATACACTTTAGACAACAAGGTATTTAATAACATTTATTTGTTGCTTCTATTCTTTCACTTTCTATATAATGTATGTTTTCCAAGTCCAATTAGTGCGATTTCACCAGGCCCTTACAAAAATAATTATAACCGTTCATGTAAAGCGGTTGGACACCCCTTTTCTAGGGTGTTGAGGAATACCCTCCCCCACACACTAAATATATGTATTTATCTGCTCCTATCTTGGCTGTAGTTAAGCGCAGATATTTGGCAGTTTTTTTTTAGTACCAATTTATCTTGTTTGTCCCCAGTGGCTTAGCAAGTTTGGAAAACTTACTCGAAATAAGCATAAAATGTATTTGGAATTGCTGCTTAAAAATTTAGCTAAACCATCTATTTTTAGTAAATGGTAAAATTATCAAGGTTTTCCCAAAAGAGATAGCATTGTACCTGCATTTATCCTGCAGCCGTTTTCAGGTGTGCACTTTGGGTGGGCACTGTCCCATAGGACTATTAGGCGATGTCTGTTGTTGGGGAAAATATCCCCTTTTCAGTGACTCTTCCGTAACCAACACTCAATCACGGAATGAAGTCAGGACGTCAATAGAGTTTCTTTATTCAAGCTTGGAGAGCACCCATATGTCAAAGAAAATTATATTCAGCGGATATAAAGGTACATACATGTACACACAGGGTTGGCGCTTAGGACTAATGACAAGAAATGGTGAAGCTATACTAAAAGAAAAACATAGAAACTGGATACTATGCCTACTGTGCCATGGATGTAGGATATATATGCGTGAATACATTATATTATGGCTGAGATTTATATCTAGGAGTTCCAGGCTACACTAGGGAGGGAGTAGAAACTACCATGCCAGCACTCCAAAAGAGCATTATGTGAGTACTTTAAAAACAACACACATCTGTAAATGTGATCATTCAACTTTACAGAGATCATTGAACCAGGCAGTGTCTTGATATGAATGATTCCCAGGCCAATTAATGCAGCGGAGTGGAGGAAAGCACAAAAAGAGAGAGCGGCTCATCTGGGTACAGACATTACTTAAGTTGTTAAGGGTTGTAGTCTTCTTTTGCACAATGGCAAAATTAAATAAATAGACCCAGTGTGGGTCTTCCTTCTGCGTATGCAGACACAGACTCTATATAGCTGGTTGTGTCTTGCAGTGTAATGTCTTAGTCTATCAGGGACCACGTTCAAGCAGTAGTTTGTGTCTTCATGAACAGACCCATAGAGCTTATAAGCACTTCTTAAAAAAATAAAGTTCATAAAAATAAATCAATTCAAAGATTTTTTTATATATATATATATATATATATATATATATATATATATATATATATATAATGTGAATATGTGTGTCCATATAGGCTTCATGAGCAGCAAAGTTACGGATACAAAAGGCCAAGTTAGCATCAAACTGCCATTCAAGATTGAGGAGAACATTCAGCCTTAGCATAAAGTCAATACAAAAAATCCTAACATGACATTATAATTGGTTTCTCTCAAGAAAAAACAAAATCACTCACTTTCTGTTGCACCGCGATGTACTGCAGGTCGGTTTATCATTTAACAGTCTATCAGGTAGGAATAAAAGGCTCAGTGCTGTCTATATATCTAGTGCCATAGAATGATGGGTTTGACAGCAGATGGGAACCAAAAATACCCACTAGTCTGCACATTCTCTCTACCACCTAAAAAAAAAGGTTAACTTAACTAATCCTCAGGATGGTCGGCTTTATGCTTATTCCAGGCATGCTTATATTCTTTTAATGTGATCAATGTTGCCTCTGCTTATGGCAGGCGGTACCACGTATCTACTGCTCTTTCTATAAATCATCCCGCGAGCCGGCAGGACACGTCCCAGGGGGGCCAGCAGGTCAGGTATGGCGTGCCAGGAGATACTCCTTCTGGATCTCTTCCTTGGTGTGATGTAGGGAACTGTGTACTTCAGTAGAGCTGTGAGCGCTACCATGTAGGGTCAGATGGGGAGAGAAGTAAGACGTTCCACTGGAGAAGGAACTAGCAACCCACTTCAGTAACTTTGCAAAGATAACTTTATGTACAAACTCAACCAGAATAAATTAATGACAGAATGATTTAAATTTGAATTCATGGCAAGACGTCACAGTGATCCAAGTCTATGCTCCAAACACGGATGATGAAGAGGCTGAAGTTGTCTAGTGCTATGAAGATATTAAACACGTCATAACACCAAGAAAATATGTTACTTTCACCATCGTAGATTGGAATGCTAAAGCTGGGAACCAAAAGACATCTGCAATAACTGTCAAGTTTGACCTTTGAGTACAAAATGAAGCAGGTCAGAGACTGATAGAATTCTGTGAAGCTAATTTTCTAGACCTAGCAAACACCCTCTTCCAAAAGCCTTCGAGTCGACTCTACACATAGACATCACCAGAATGGATGTCTGTCTGATGAGGCTTTGAAAGTAGCCCAGGAAAGAAGTGAAAATCGGAAAATATTTTCCCAGCTGAATGCAGAATTATAGAGAATAGCAAGAAGAGACCAGGAGACTTTCTACAATGAGCGATTTAAAGAGATAGAAGAGGGTCACAGAATGGGCAAGTCAAGAGATCTTTTCAAGACAATTGGGGAGCTCAATTGAACCTTTCATGCCAAAGTAGATCAGATAAAGAAGTGGTGGTAGGAATACACTGAAGATCTATACAAGAAGAATCTTAATAGCAGTGATGACCTCAATAATCTGTCCTATGAGCTAGAGTGAAGTGAGATGGGCCCTAGGATGTCTTGCTGATAACAAGGCTGCAGGAGTTGATGGAATGCCAGCTGAACTATTCAAAAACCTACAAGACCATGCTGTGAAAGTGTTGCTTTCCTTATGCCCCAAAATTTGGCAAAATCAACAGTAGCCAATAAATTGGAAAAGGTCAGTCTACATCCCAATCCCAAAAACAAGGCAGTGACAATTATCGCATAAATGCATTCATTTCACATGCAAGCAAGGTAATGCTTTGGATCCTACATGCTCAGAGCTTTTCTTGAATGACCTATGTGCAAGGTAGATGTGACATTGCCAGACTGATTATTCCAGAGCCTGGCACCAGTGTTTATCAGCTTTCAGCTTGTTTTCTTGACAAGTCTTTGCATGTACGTACCCTAATATTACCCAGAATTCTAAATCGCCAAACGACTACCTTGAGCACGCTCGTCAATATTACACTAGACTACAACACTAACAAGAAACCCCGTCCTTTGCTTCTCCGATGATTATATCGTTTTCTAGTGTAACCGTCTGCATTTGTGCATTTTCCACCAAAAGTACATTTGCCCCCAAGAGCCTTGTTTTAAAAGTCTCCTCCATTTATCAAAACCGGTTCTACTTTTTTAATAGTAGTTCGAGCGTACTTCGGTCTACAAGGAAGGGGCAAAGAAAAAAATAAAAAGGCAAGAAAACATCTGAAAAATGATAAACACATTCACTCTGTCATTGCAGGCTCTGTATTAAAGCAAAAGAAATAGATGCCGCTCTCATGACTCTTCCACGCGGCGCATACATCACTGCCGCGGACCCAGAGACAAAGGGAATAGACATTTGTTCTGGGAAATTTGACAGACTACGAGACGAACGCAATGAATTCCATGTTTCTAAAGCAGTTCACAGCAAGCGTTGCTTTTTTGCAAGTTATAGTTTGGCACTTTCCAAAAAAAGTATTACATTTCATACATTTTAATGTTTTTTTGATCAGACACTTGGCCCAAGACGGAACTACTATGAAGGAGTTACGAATAAGGTTATTTAATATTATTTTAAAGAGGTTGTTTGTTTGGTGTTCTTTTTGTAACGGGCCACCAAATTCATTTAAATGTTTTTCACCATCATGTCGAGCAGTTAAATACAATTAGAAACTGTTTAAATGTGAAGCTCTTTTGGCTTTTTTTTTTATTTATTTTTTACTATTTTAAAATGCCGCATTGTTCGTTTTTATGGAGCTCAAACTGTCTATTAAATTTGAGTTTAAGCATTATTGTTAGTCCTTTATTTGTAACACGCCAACATATCCCATAGCTCTATACAGGGGTAAGTTCAAGTCAAATCAATATTAACACAATTTTAAAAAAAAAATGGATGGTTTTGTTTTTGAGCATGAAATCAAACATACACAATGCTTTCCCTAAAGCACTTGGCAAAACTGAAAATGTGCACACTTAGGGCCTCATTCTATTATCGGCCGTAAGGCTGCGATTCCTTGCGGGGATTCAGTTAACTCGCGATTCTATTATACGGCCCCGCAAGGATCTCCTTTTACGGCCGGCCGCATATCTTGGAACCGGCCGTAAGCTGTGAAATATAAAAACTCAAAAATAAATTCAAGCCTGCACTGTACAGCTCTGTAAATGCTAGGGATCATATTGGGGGACATGAGGATTAAAAGTAACCCACTCTCAAGCTTGCACATCTGCCCAAACCCGAGTTCAAATTAACTCTTTATTTTCCGGCTGCGTCGTGGGTGTGTCTGAGGTGCTCCAAGCACTCTGGACTTTTTACATGGATATTTTACGGATATTAAAAATAAAATATTTTACGGATTTGAGTATAGGATAATTATGTGCTATTTTTTCTAACACCTAAAATCCCTTTATAGTCTTCTCAAAGTGCAGGATGGCTTTATTTGAGCTATTTTATGTGCTTAATTGGTGCTAGCGGGACCTCTTTCCTGCAAGTAAGCAGCGGCTCGTTTTTAGCCTTGCAGAGAGGTTTCCCGGAGCAATTGAATTGCAAATAGGAATTTCTTACGGCCAAAACTCTTGCGGCCGTTTTAGATCAAAGGCTTTCCTCTGGCGCGAGCGGCCACAAGAGATAGCAAGGCACCGGCCGCAAGCCTGCCGGAGCCTCCGGCCGTAAGGGAATAGAATAGCCGAATAGCTTGCGGCCGGTCCTTGCGGCCCCGCAACGGCTGCGGCCGCTAATAGAATGAGGCCCTTACAATGTAAAGGACACATTCTCTCAGGTCCTGAATGGAACATAAATAAAGACGTCTTAAAATTGTATGGAAGGTTCCTGGATGTTACTAGGTATATAATATTCCTGTGTATCTATTTGTATGTACTTTATTTTATTAAGTGCTTCTAAGCTCTATATGTACTGCCTAAAATCATACAAATAGTCTCTGTATGGGTCTGTCCACTGGCTGTGCTATGTCTAATACCACCCATACTAACCAGCTTATTCCTTTATGGTTTTTTTATACATTTAAACAAATGGAAAAAATGCAAAATGTATTATTGCATCAAAACTACTATAAGTAATTGATGTTCCTTTCAGGACCTGAGAGAATGTGTCCTTATTCTTAGACTCAGGTTAAATAGAAATAATAATGAATGCTGTAAAAACTAACAAAGCAGCATTTTACATTGGTTAAAAAAAAAAATGGTAAAAAAAGCTTCACATTAAGAAGATAAGAGTCCCTGTATGGGTCTGCCCACTGCAGCATAAGCAGACACAGACTCTGTAGGACTGGATGTGCAGTGTAGCGTCGTAGCCTAACGGGGACCACATCTCAGCAGCATGTTACTGAGAGATGGTCACTGATTGATTAGTATGAAATAAAATAATTGTGAATATATTGTATTTAAAGTAGGCATTAATTTGCATTAAATTAACTTTTTTTTCATCTGTGCTTCTTGTATATATTTTGCTTGTTGGCCCTATTGGTAGAATCACAACACAACACTTTCAGACTATTTTTGGACTATTTTTCTCTCTATAAACACCTGTTACTCATGAATGTTTGTATATTTTTCTTTTGTTTTATTCTCATTTTTGGTGACAGAGAAATTATCCAATTTTTATTTTATATTTTATGTTACCGTGTTCTAATTGGCCATATCCATTAGCTTGTCAGTGGCCATATTGAAATGTGACAGGAAGCCCTGTTGTTGCCAGTGTCAATATAAATGCATTTAATAATTGCTGTATATTTTATATGGCCGTCATCTAAATGCATTGTAAGAATGGCAGTCGCCATCAAAGTAAATGCCTGTAAAATAATGAAACCGGGTAATTTGTCAGATGCCGGCACTGCTGAGAACCCCATGGAGAATAATCTTTTTCTCTTGGATTTCAGAAAATGGAATATATGTTCCCCCACTGAATGTGCTTTGTAAAATAAAGGCTTTGTTAGAATGAAAAGGTAAAATGTAAAATATTATATCGTCCAGCTGCCCTTTCTATAGTCCATTGGCCGCCAAGATCAGGTGTGTTGGGAGCCCGAAGGCTTTGTATAATTGACACGCGCCGTGCTTAAATTCAAATAGATTAACTTTGATTGACCAAGCCTTTGAATTAAAACATTGACAGTTGTATTTTAGTACAATTTGTTCCCGTTTGTGAATGCATTTGATCATCACAATGGGAGGTATTGGGCTAAGACACTTAATAAATATAAAATCTTTTAGTGGAAATGTCATATTTAGCGTAGTGATGGGATAATACCGCTGCATCCATTTTTCAGTGACAGAAATACTGTTAATTGCTTGGAATTCTTCCTCTTTGCCCCCAGTTTGTTTTCAAACCATGCCAGAAAGTAACAGAATAGACAATATTGTGTTACATATTCCAGAATCATTGTTAAAATGTGTGTCTCCCTCTCCCCACACTCATATATGTACTAGCGACTTGCCCGTCAAAAAATGACGGCAATAAAATTGTAAGGCAGGGAATGCTGTTTGGTCAAGACATTAATTTTGTTGGTGGTCCGAGATCCTTCGCCTCTCATTGCGAGCCTCGTTTTTTTGGTGTATATTTGTTTTTGTATGCTAATGAAATAATTAATACGTTAATAAATGCATATACTTTACCTA
This sequence comes from Discoglossus pictus, assembly GCA_027410445.1. Taxonomy (NCBI): domain Eukaryota; kingdom Metazoa; phylum Chordata; class Amphibia; order Anura; family Alytidae; genus Discoglossus; species Discoglossus pictus. The sequence goes on along the minus strand of CM050169.1, from coordinate 49,520,248 downwards.
TTTGGAAGTAATATATGCAGGAAACATTGTGCTGAAGAGCTGACAATCTGTTTTGATGTTCCTGCAGCATACAATGTAGATTTGCACTGTTGTGGAGCTGAGGTGTAAGTGTCAGCAATGTGTGCAGTGTAAATAGCCTGCGTGCTCGAGGGAAAGCAGTTAGGGTAGCTGTGTACTTCCACATTGTGTAAGTTAGTGTTATAAAATGGCGACTAATGTGTATGTGGTACACGGCTGTGTATTATGTAGCGTCCTTGGTAAGAGTTTATCTTGTACCTCGTACGGCTTTTTTGAAAATCCGTATGTGCTTGGTGGCGTTTTGCGTGTTTAGGGTCCTGTAGCCTCGTTTTCGTTTTTTTAGGCGGCAATTTTTTCTCTTGCTTAGGGGATTTTCGTGTGTCTAAACTCTGGAATTTGGACTTAAATTGAGGTGTAACTTCACTTGCAGAGGAGAGGACCTGGGTCCCCCCCACCCAGCCCGCTGTGGGTAATGCTTTTATATATTTTTTGTGTGTATTTATTGTGTTTTTAATGTTTTCACGTGCGCGCGTTTCAGCCGTTAAGGTCGTATTTTTGCAAGGTTGTAATGTTTTTTTTTCTAAGTCCTGCAGTTCTTATTTTTTTGTGTAAGTCCGTATATAGTGATTGCGTGTTAGATGTTTTTTTGTTAAGTGCCAGTTGTGTGGGTGTTTGTAACCTGTAAGGCGCCGTAGAGCCTCCACCTTCGCTTCGCAAGGGTCTGCATTTGCGGTCTGAAAGTTGTAGGGTGTCGTAGGGATGAGCTCCTACGGCGCTCATCTCCACCAGCCTTCGGCGCTCCTTGCCAGCAACTGCGGCCCTAGCTCCGTATATAGCCCAGTGAATAAATGGTACATTTGGACTCCTTAAAGTGATTTAAAAATGTATTTTCAGCTCCGAATTCCAAAAAATGCATTCTGGAAAATTGGGCGGAGACATGCAAATGAGCACACAACACAAAATGTTATACGTGGCTCCTTTTAAGCATATGTCTTCCGCAATAACACTGCTTTCAAACATAGCATAGGATGGATTATGCACAAGTCCTGCTATGAATTTTGTGGAAAGGTTATTAACCACAACATATTGTTACTTATGGTGGGTAAACGAGTGATCGAAGCTTTCACCGTAAGTATAATAGTACATAACATAGGATAGATTATTCTCCAAATTAGGAGACTTACCCACAGACAGTCACAGTTTCAATCTTAAATGGATTTTATCAGTGTGGGGCTGGTACCCAACTCATGCCATAGATTTTGTGGGAAGGTTATTGACTTAACTGTAAAAACTGTAAAAAAAATAAATAAAAAATAAAAAAAGAGCTTTGAAGCACAGCATAGGATGGATTATACACGGGTAACAAAACCTACCCACAGACAGTCACTGTTTCCATCCTAAATGGATCTCATCGTTATGGGGCTGGTACCTAGATTTACCATTTAACGTATATACCATTTGGCTATTAATAAGCAATTCAGCTGGAGACTTCAATAAAAGGCCTTTTGAAATGAGCAGATAAAGTGTAACAATCACTTTAATAGATTGGGATATAAACTGATTAATATGTTAACTCATTTGTTTGTTGTGGCAATAAACTATCAAATCTATGGATAAAAACGGTTGGGCGTCAGGCCGGTTTTACTGCTCACTAGAGTGAGATGTACATGTGCAGATAGCTGGTTATATGAGTAACTTATTATGCAAATATCTCAGGCCAGGGGTGTAATGTCTTGTTTTGTTTAATTGGAGTATGATTTTATTATTCTGCTATTGACAAAAAAGAAAATGGTAAACATGGATTAATTTGCATCAAATCATGGCATTAATATAGTGTTGGTCACCCCTTTGCTGCCTCTTGTGGAAAGGCTGTCCACTAGATTTTGGAACATGGCTGGAAGGATTTGCTCCCATTTAACCTTAAGCGCGCATTTGTGAGGTCGGGCGAGAAGGCCTAGGTCACAATCAGCATTGTAATTTATCTGAAAGGTGTTCCATGAGCTGATGTTGAGACTCTGCACAGGCCAGTCAAATTCTTCCATACAACCTTGACAAACTATGGGCCTCATTCAATTGCAATTCGGCCAATTGAATAGAGCTCTAAATAAGCACATAGCATATATTTTTTAAAGAAGTTATTAGTTAGTGAAAACCTTGCTTTTGGATAGATGCTTACTAACTTAAAACTTCTATAAAAAATATATGTTATGTGCTTATTTAGAGCCCTATTCAATTGGCCAAATTGCAATTGAATGAGGGCCTATGTCTTTATGGACCTCACTTTGTGCTCAGGGGTGTTGACCTGCTGAAACGGGAAAGGCCATCTCCAAACTGTTGCCACAAAATTGAAAGCAAGCCTTGTATTCTGTATCCTTAAGATTTCCATTCACTGGAGCTAAGGGGCCAAGCCCAAACTATAGAAAACACCCGGATTATTATTCCTTTTCTACCAAACTTTACACTGAGAAAAACTTCTTCAGATGTTTGAATTAAGTTGAAAATTACGTTTTTTTCTTTTTTTTTTGTCCGTGTCTGACTTTTTGTGACTTTATGTCTCTAGTGGTGCTTATCCAAGAGGTTATAGTAGCAAAGATATTAGAGTGGGTGCCAGTTGCTTCTCCAGTTTGACTTCTCTGCTATGACCTGCCCATCTTGGGTAACCCTACTACATGGTATAGCTCACAGCTTCATTGAGGTACTCACGCCCCTTCACCACAACAAGGTGGCGATCCAGAAGTGGAATTAATATTAGCAGCAGGTAAAGCTGTGGCTGTGATAAAAAAAAAAAAAAAAAATCTTTTTAGTAGATTTTAGTAGACCCTGCTTGTGCCTGAAGCACGCTATATTTGTGTCCCTGTTGGCTTAAAGACTGAGTTGGTGTTTTCTGCTAATTTGTATTATTTATTCAATAGTGGTTCGACAATGGAGATGGCTTGGTTGACCAATTGGTGGAGTTAGATAAGATATCGACATTGACTAGTTGGTGGAGTTAAGTAAGATATCCGCAGTGGACAACTTCCCTTTCCTCCAGTAGACTCAGTAGAAGCTGCTTGCAAGTATAATTGCAACCTTGCTTGCCCAGTTCTGTAACCTCTTCCTTATACCTTGGAAAAGAAATCATGGCGGGTTCCATGAGTATTTGCATAACTCACATAGCTGCTGATGTTAGTTTGTAACACGCGTGAAGCTTTTGCTAATCTACATTTAAAACGATTTTGATTCAGCGTAATTGGTTAAATCCTCCATATAAGACTACTTGATCAAGTCTCCAGGACACTGACATTTTCAAACACTGCAGGGATCTCCAGTCTTCAGCAGCTATATAATTTACATGGGACAAAGTCAAGTCATTCCCCAAAATTAAAAATCACTTTGGCATCTCTTGATCCGTGAGGGAGTATTTTTTATTTATTTATTTTTTATAGAAAGAAAAAACTTGACATTTATGCTTTTTCTCTTAAAGATTAAGCATTGCCTACTTAGGAACGTAATCTTACACATTTAAGATATCAAGTGTGTTCTGTGGCTATTGTAGAGGAAGGCAGCTTCAAGTGTGTGGCATTATGTTCAGATGCATTAATGTGTTTCCATAATTATAGGGTGTCACGTTCTTGTATTAGCCAGAACTGAGGTGGGAGACGGGGAGTAGTCTTATTAAATAAAGACATGTTAAATATGTCCTGCACAAATATACATCCTAATCACATCAGCTTACATACAATCAAACTGTCATCCTCTACATTGTGCGACGCGCATTTCTCCGTTGAGGCTTAATTTGTTTATTTGGTAACGGATTAGCAATAATATCAATAGCTTTAAAAAAACTTACATAGTAATTGAGGTTAAATAAATAATTTCGGTCCATCAAGTGAATGCACTTTTTATGCACAAATTATTTCCAACCCCTGTTGAAAGTTATCATACAAATTCACTGTTACAAACTTGTTTGGTAGAGAGTTCCACAGTTTTACCAACCTTACTGTGAAGAATGCTTTTCTTAGAAGTTTGCTTCCTTGTAGTTTCAGCAGATGTGCATCTCTTCATCCTTCTCAGGATGTTCATGGGTGAAAATGGAGATTTCCAAGAGAGGCTGAACTGTGGTGAATTTCTTCTAACATTAGGATCGTGTCCAATTTTTATTTTCTCATTGCCATTGGTGTGAGACTCTATCTACAAACTATCAATCCATTTAACTCTGTGTATTCATGAGCTGCAAAGGGCCGATCCACTATTTGTTTGACTGTAAGCAGTAAAAACAGAGCACTTCTTAATAAAATAAAGTACATAAAAGTAAAAAGATACACAGATATTATATACCTAGTAACATTCCATATCCCTTTAAGGAAGCCCCATTTGCCAGTGCAGTTCTTTGTGTTTATTTGCTATTACAGAGAATCCTTGTGCCTCTGGGGAATATTCAGCTCCCCCTGATGTACAGAATGTCAGCTTTATGATTTATGTTTGCGGAAAATGTGCATCCTTCGTTAGCATGGTACGTGGTTATTTTTTAACTGTCAAAAATGCTGAGATATTTCCCATGTAGTATGGGGAATATCTCATTAAGATGCTTCTCAAATAAAGAAGCTATCTACGCATGATACATGTTTTCTTACAATGTCCGCGTTCTGTTTTGTACATATAATGTCCTATATACAATACTTCTTGATTGATCTAGAAGCAATAATGTTCAGGTGCCCTACTACAAAAATAATTCGTATTTTCATAAATATTGGATTAGTGCTGCTCATCTTCTTTAGCGATTAGTTCAGATTATTTTTATTAATAAAATAATACATTATATATATATATATATATATATATATATATATATATATATATATATATATATATATATATATATATATAATTACTGAATGAAGTTCAGTGAATAATCTGTAGCACAAGTTAGGTACCACCCCGCACTAATGAGATCCATTTAAGATTTGAAACCATGACTGTTTGTGGGTAGGTCTCCTAATTTGGAGAATGATCTATCCTATGCTATGTACTATTATACTTAATACTGTACGGTGGAGGCTTCTATCGCTGGTTTATCCACCATGAGGTAAACAGTGCCTTGCAAAAGTATTCACCTCCCTTGACTTTTTTACCTATTTTGTTACATTACAGCCCTAAGTTCCATGTTTTGTTAATCCAAATTATATGTGATGGATTAGAACTAAGTTGGTGAAGTGAAATGAGAAAAATATATAGATAAAACTCTTTTTTAGAATTAGAAAACAGAAAAATTGCATGTGCGTATGTATTCACCCCCTTTGTTATGGAGCCCATAAAAAGCTCTGGTTCAACCAATTACCTTCAGAAGTCACATAATTAGTGAAATGATGTCCACCTGTGTGCAATCTGTGTCACATGATCTGTCATTACATATACACTCTTTTTTTGAAAGGCCCCAGAGGCTGCAACACCTAAGCAAGAGGTATCCCTAAAGAAACACTGCCGTGAAGACCAAGGAACTCTCCAAACAAGTAAGGGACAATGTTAAGTCAGGGTTAGGTTATAAAAAAAAAAAAAAAATATCCAAATCTTTGATGCCCAGGAGCACCATCACATCTATCATAACCAAATGGAAAGAACATGGCACAACAGCAAACCTGCCGGGACGGCTGCCCACCAAAACTCACGGACCGGGCAAGGAGGGCATTAATCAGAGAGGCAGCAGAGAGACCTAAGGTAACCCTGGAGGAGCTGCAGAGTTCCACAGCAGAGACTGGAGTATCTGTACATAGGACGACAATATGCCGTACACTCCATGGAGTTGGGCTTTATGGCAGAGTGGCCAGAAGAAAGACATTACTTTCAGCAAAAAACAAAATGGTACGTTTGGGGTTTGCAAAAAGGCATGTGGGAGACTCCCAAAATGTATGGAGGAAGGTGCTCTGGTCTGATGAGACTAAAATTGAACTTTTCGGCCATCAAAGAAAATGCTATGTCTGGCACAAACCCAACAAATCACCCAAAGAACACCATCCCCACAGTGAAACATGGTGGTGGCAGCATCATGCTGTGGGGATATTCTTCAGTTGCCGGGACTGGGAAACTGGTCAGAGTTGAGGGAAAGATGGATGACCCCAAACACACTGCTAAAGCGACCCTTGAGTGGTTTAAGGGGAAACATATAAATGTGTTGGAATGGCCTAGTCAAAGCCCAGACCTCAATCCAATAGAAAATCTGTGGTCAGACTTAAAGATTGCTGTCCACAAGCGCAAACCATCCAACTTGAAGGAGCTGGAGCAGTTTTGCAAGGAGGAATGGGCAAAAACCCCAGTGGTAAGATGTGGCAAGCTCATAGAGACTTATCCAAAGCGACTTGGAGCTGTGATTGCCGCAAAAGGCGGCTCTACAAAGTATTGACTTTAGGGGGGTGAATAGTTATGCACATTGACTTTTTCTGTTATTTTGTCCTATTTGTTGTTTGCTTCACAATAAAAAAAAAAAACATCTTCAAAGTTGTGGGCATGTTTTGTAAATTAAATTATGCAAATCCTCAAACAATCCATGTTAATTCCAGGTTGTGCTGCAACAAAACACGAAAAATGTCGGCGGGGTGGGGGGTGTAATAGTTTTGCAAGGCACTGTATGTTATGGTTAATAACCTTCCCACAAAATCCATAGCAGATGTTAGTGAGATCCATTACAGATCGAAACAGCTGTCTGTGGGTTGGTCTCCTAACTCGTGCATAATCCAAAGCTGTGTAATACTCCAGGCGTATGCCTAAAAGGAGCCATGTATAAAGTCATATTGGATAAAAGTGTGAAAATTCTCACTATATATATATATATATATATATATATATATATATATATATATATATATATATATATATATAAATTTACTTATATTGTGGTACTTTTCTATCATAACTCAGCTGTGGCTTTAATTAGAGAATATAAAATTGTAAAATTGGGTTTCTGAACTTTATTTTTGCCCTTTACTACAGAAAACCCATAATATTATTAGAAAGGTTTCCAACAGTATCCAGGTTTATAAATAGCTTCTTACAAGGACAATGTGTTTCAGGGCTATCCATCTCGCCAACGTAATTGATGTATTTTTTGTTTTTTTGCCATTTTATTTTAATTTTTAGCTCTTTCTCCGAAAAGCTCTCCGTTGACCTAAATCTGAGGCGCTTGCTGGTGTATTCACCAGTTCCCAGGGAATTCTTGTCAGGGTTGCTTCTCAAGTGACAAAGCTGGGAGCTCAGGAGGCTCATTATTCTATCTCAGTGTGAGAATACTTCCCAGCTCCCCTTCTCTGTATTTCCAAAGGAGACACTCAGAACTTGGGCCTGTCAGAGGTTGAAAGGACCTGCACCTTATGCACACATATATTATTAGAAACCAAGCAGGTGTCATGTATGTATGTTTGGGCTACAAAGGGGGTGAGGTGACACTGAGCGCCCTCATTTTCTGTCATGGTTTTAACATTTATATTTGATTTACATAAATATACACATACACCATAATAGGGTGAGCAAAGGAGTGATGGAAGCATTCACTGTACAAAGTACAGTAGATAAATAGAACATTTCTGTTCACATTTGAATATCTAAATATATACATATATCTTTAGACTGTAAGTTTGCGAGTTTTCAATCGCTTTGGAGAAAGCACTTTGGACACTGGATTCTAAGCTCAAAGACAGGGCCCTCCATCCTTTGCAAAGTGTCAATACTGCTGTTGTTTTGCCTGGATTCTAATCCATGTATAGCGCTACGGAATATGTTGACGCGTTGCAAATAAATTATTTTATATATATATATATCACATATTATAATAATCCAGCTGTTTGCGAAGTTCGTACGACTTAGCGATGAGCGCCACAGGTGCTTATCGCCGGCGAGCCGTTAAACCCGTAGCACTTAGGCAATGAGTGCTGAAGGCGCTCATTGCCGGCGAGCCTCGCATATCGAGGCCATCCGTTAAACCCGGAGCACTTTTAGCGTGATTTAGCAGAGACGCAGGACTTAGAACGGTAAAATTACGGACTTAGCATAAAAAAATACGAGACGCGGGACTTAGAAAAAAAATCGAAACATTACGACCTCGCAAAAATAGCACATTAACGGCTGAACCGCGCGCACCTGAAAACATTAAAAACACAATAAATAAGCACAAAATATACATTAAAAACTTACCCACAGCAAGGGGGGCACCCAGGACCTCTGCAACTGAAGTTACACCTCAATTTAAGTCCAAATTCCCAAGTTTAGACACACAAAGATCCCTTAAGCGAGAGAAAAATTGGCCGCCGAAGAAACCGGGGCTACAGAACCCTAAACACGCAAAACACCACCAAGCACATACGGCTTTTCGAAATAGACGTACGAGGTACAAGAGACCCTTTTAACAAGGACGCTAAATCATCCACAGCCGCGTAGCACACATTCACTGCCATTTTACAACACTAACTTACACAATTCTGAAATACACAGCTACCCCAACGGCTTTTCCTCGCGCACGCAGTATATTTACACTACACACTGCACACATTGCGCTCGCAATGAGCGCCAAAGGATCTCGGAACAACAACAAAATTTATGTCTGGACCAAACAGCATTACCTGCCTTACAATTTTATTGCCGTCATTTTTGACAGGCAAGTCGCTAGTCACATATAATAGTTTTCAAACTGCCAGTTGTCGTCACGCTTTGAGAGCTTGCGAACGAGCTCACAGAACCGCTGACCTCGCAAAGTGAGGGCCACTTTTCCGTAGGTTCCAACATCTGCTGCAATGAGCCAAAGGCCGCATTTGCAGAGGTGGAGGCTCTATGGCGCCTCCCTTGCGGTAAAAAATAACCCAGAAAAGCGGGACTTTGAAAACAAAAACCACGCCGTGGGACTTAGAAATAAAAAATATACGACCCGCGGGACTTAGAAAAAAAACAAAGCAGAATGAGGAAATACAGACTTCGACAAAAGAAATTACCACCCGCGGGACATGGAAAAAAAAAATATATATATATATGAGGTCCCTAAAATACGAAGTTAACAGCCGAAACGCGTACATCAAAAAATACATAAAAGAAACATCACACACAGCACGGGGGGACAGCCAGGACGTCTAGGGGTGAGGTTGCACACAAATTAAAGTCGTTTTTTAAGGAGTTTCGCCACTTGAAAATCAGCTAAGCTAAGCGAGAAAAAAAATGGCAGCCGAGAAAATGAAAACAAGACTACACGACCCCGAAATGCGCAAAACATCTCCAGGCACGTACGACTTTTGCCAGGGATGTAAGAGGTACAAAAATACAGTTAGGAAGCACAGAAAATGCTTGCGAGGCACATAGACAAACCGCGCCATTTTACAGCATTAACTTGCAACTAATAACATTATGAATCTAAAATAGCACTTTACACAACTAAACAAACAGTTTGCCCTCGCACATGCATATTTCTAATGCATAGTTGGGACATTGATGACACTTTCTCCTCAGGGCAGCAACAGTCCAACTGTACATTGTATTCTGCAGGAAATTAAAGAGAGATTGTTAGCTCTTCAGGCTATTGATTGCTGCATATATCAATTACAAATATGTAAAGTATATTAATTTAGTAAGTAATTAATTATTATTTACACAAATAGACATATATATCTGTCTTTGTGATGAGCGCCAAAGACGCTCAGAGGAGCAAGCGTAAATAAGGAGAGGCTCGCAATGAGCGCCGAAGGCCTCGGAGTAGAAAAAGCATTGCCATGGCTTAAAATGTTATTGCCCTGTCATTTTTGACGGGCAAGTCGCATATATATATATATATATATATATATATATATATATATATATATATATATATATATATATATATATATATATATATATATATATATATATAGTTGTCAAACTACGAAACGTTGTCACGCTTTGCGAGTTGCAAAGCGAGGGGCCGCATTTGTGGAAGGTGGAGGCTCCAACTTAAGCTGCAACGTAAGCTGCAATGACCCCACACAGCAAGGCGGGACACCCAGCACATCTGGAAGTGAGGTTACACCTCTATTTAAATCCAATTTACAGAGTTTAGAAACTTGAAAATCCCCTAAGCGAGAGAAAAAATGGCCACCCAAAAAAAAAAAAAAAAAACGAAAACAAAGCTACACGACCCCTAAAGCCGCAAAACACCGCAAAGTACACACGACTTTTTTACAAAAACCTGTACATGGTACAAAATACACTATTGGCAAGGACGCAACATCATCCACACCTGCCTACCACATACACAATCGCCGCCATTTTACAACACTAACTTACACAGTGCGGAATGACACAGCTACACTAACAGTTTCCCCTGGCGCACGCAGCCTCTCTCTCTTCTCTTTCTCTCTCTCTTCTCTTTCTCTCTCTCTCTTCTTTCTCGCCTTTGGCGCTCATTGCATTAAAGTTGTGCATATATAATAATTACACATTCACCGATGAGATCCATTTAAGATTGTGGGTAGGTCTTCTAACTTGTGCATAATCAGTCATATGCTATGCTTTGAAGCTGTGTAATATAGCAAACATACGCCTAAAAGAAGCATATATAAAGTGTATTCGGATTATATACTAAAAATGCATTGTGGGTTAATTTGCATGTCCCTGCCCACTCTCCCAGAGTGCAGTGCAACAGCTGCATTTTGGTGATTTATTTTTTACTTATTTTTAGATATTTAAATGTGAACACTAATGTGCTTTTATACAGTTGGTAATGGTGTTTGTTTGTTGCAAACTCCACAAACGTTAGATTTTCCTAAGATAGATACAGTGGAGTAGTTAGTTAATGGAGGTCCCCTGTGTCGGGGGCAAATGTTTTTTAGCGCTGGCCCCTCCTGCGCCCTCCCTTTTGGTGCCAACTCTAGCCCAGGCAAAAAGACACGCTGTCAGGTGAGTCATACAGAACTTTCAAAAGGGCGTCTCCGTGAGACCCAGAGGGACCGGGGGAGTGGAGACCATTGGCGGTCTTACTCTACATAAATTTAAAGAAATAGTTTGACTGTACCCTTAGAGAAGGCCCCAATGTACGCATACATGACTCATTTAATATAAAAGAGGAGCAGTTAGTGTTTGTATTGATATTTATCCTCTTACATGGACCCCACTGTAGTCCACCTACCCAATTTGTGCAGCTACTGAACAAAATCCCAATCCTACACAACCCATACAGGTGCGCTCAGTTCTCTTGCAATTTCTATAAATACTGCATTTGTAAAAAGAACAAAAGCTATAATTGAAACCCCCCTCCTCAGTACCCAAAAAACAAAGCGAGTCTGCTATTTTATGGTTATGTGCTTGAATCTTGTCAACAATGTGTGACAAGCAAAGAATATTACAATGTCCGGGAACACAAAACGCTGGCTCGGAGACGCTATATGGTGCAGCTGGCTTGAGTACACAGGGCCGCAGCCAATACATCTGCTGGTAGTTGGAACACCCTAATATATACAGAACGTGCGTATGTTCCCTGTACTGAAAGCTGCTACTCAATGGCGCTGCAGCTTTTGATTTTCTTCTGACATTTGCCAGATTATTTTGTGACTAAACTCTCCCACCATAGGAGCATATGGTAGAGAACATTCATTAATCTGGGCTGTGTTAATATGGCAGAAGAGACTTCAGGATTTTACAATGAAGACACATCAATTCAGGAATCGCTCAAGTCCCATAATAATGTATATCTCTTTCAGAACTAGGATAAATGACTGTCACAACCTGCTGTTTTCGTTGGGCTTGAAAATGCCCAGGAGACCAATCCTACCATCAAGTTGTATAGGTTCCTTATCCTCACACACAGGATAGCTTAAACGTATATAGTAGCACAAGTTGGTGAATTTCCATACTAAGTTGCAATAGCAGGGCCAAATTGCAGAAATGAATTTCAGGTTAAAATGAAATAAATGCCCTCCCTATTAAAGAAACACTCAATGCACATGTGTCCCATTTCTCAGTACATATTTTTATACAGTTAGTGCACCAGTCAGCAGTGGGCCACTCTTTTTGGTAAACACCAGTTTGACACCTTATGCCCACTTTGAACTTTCTCACGTGGGCCAGATCTTTCTCCAAGGACTTTGTGCCAGCCTTTCTCTTTCCTCATCTAGGTGCGGAGGGGTCTGCAGTCTTGGTTATCAGCTAACTCCAGGTAGGATCTGGGCACAGCAGAGGTTTATTAGATAATGTACCTGCTGGGTGAGGGGTTTGGGTCTACCCCACATGGGGAACCATTAACCTGGAGTGTTAAAGTCTTACATTATCAGGGACAGGCTTTCTGCGATTTTGAGGAACCAGCGGAGGTTAGTGGGTTAGTTTTGTGGGCTCAGGGTACCTTCTGAGCAGGCCTGGTGAATTTAGGAGACTATGTTGGGTTTACTCGCTCCCTTGTTGACCTCCCCTCTGACAGATACCTTTATTTAGTCTGAGGGCGTTGGCTAGGACGGTTTGAGGTGGCTCCAGAGTGTACTCACTTTTTAGGGCCAACTAGGACTTTGACACCAATTTTAAATGTGCAGGCTCCTATTAGATCGA
>CM050169.1:49497711-49502711 GCA_027410445.1 Discoglossus pictus | reverse complement strand
CTTCACTGTGGGTATGGTGTTCTTTTGGTGATGTGCAGTGTTGTTTTTGCGGCAAACATATCTTTTGGAATTATGGCCAAAAAGTTCAACCTTGGTTTCATCAGACCATAACACCTTTTCCCACATGCTTTTGAGAGACTTTAGATGTGTTTTTGCAAAATGTAGCCTGGTTTGGATGTTTTTCTTCGTAAGAAAAGGCTTTTGTCTTGCCACTCTACCCCATAGCCCAGGCATATGAAGAATACGGGAGATTGTTGCCACATGTACCACACAGCCAGCACTTGCCAGATATTCCTGCAGCTCCTTTAATGTTGCTGTAGGCCTCTTGGTAGCCTCCCAGACCAGTTTTCTTCTTGTCTTTTTATCAATTTTGGAGGGAGCTCCAGTTCTTGGTAATGTCACGGTTGTGCCATATTTTCTCCACTTGATGATGACTTCACTGTGTTCCATGGTATATCTAATGCCTTGGAAATTCTTTTGTACCCTTCTCCTGACTGATACATTTTAACAATGAGATCCCTCTGATGCTTTGGAAGCTCTCTGTGGACCATGGCTTTTGCTGTGGGATGCGACTACGAAAATTTCAGGAAAGACCAACTAGAGCAGCTGAATTTTATATGGGGTTAATCAGAGGCACTTTAAATGATGACAGGTGTATGCTGACTCCTATTAACACAATTTGGAATGTGATTGCTTAATTCTGAACACAGCTACATCCCCAGTTATAAGAGGGTGTGCAGACTTATGCAACCACATTATTTTTCTTTTTCTTCCCTCCACCTAAAAGATTTCAGTTTTGTTTTTCAATTGAGTTGTACAGTTTATAGGTCACATTAAAGGTGGAAAAAGTTCTGAAATGATTTATCTTTGTCATTTTTTTTACAGCACAGAAACCTTTTAACAGGGGTGTGTAGGCTTTTTATATATTAGTGGCACCTTGGTTCTCAACATTTTTGATACTCAATCTGTCTGGATGAGCAAAAAACCTTGGTACTCATTGCGCTTCCTTGGTACTCATCGCTTTTGCTAAAACCAATTTACATTACTCCTTAAGGATGTTTGGTACTCAACCTTTTTGGTACTCAACCTGCTGTCCGGAAAGGATTAAGTTTGAGAACCAAGGTGCCAGAGAGGATTTAAATAATACTGAATCTGTGTTTGTATATATACATATATGTATGTGTGTATGTGTAATATATATATATATATATATATATATATATATATATATATATATATATATGCATGCACTCCCACGCACACGCCATTTTAGCTACGATTTGTGTATTTATTTTACTTTTTGTCGAATTTCAGCTCAGATGAACTGTCCCTGTTCTAAATCTGCTTGATTATGTTACAGTGGCAATCTCCCTGCTCTGACCACAGAAGCCAAGTTTATTCTACAATAAAGTGCATGCAACTAGAACGCTTTATGGATTCATCTGTTCTCCACTAACTGATAAGATCCAGCCATTACATTTAACCTCTTGCATTGGTGGGCTGGCTCCAGATACCCAACAGACCAGAGTGTGAGAGGAGCAGACATTGCGACGTCCTCTTATAGATTTATAAATGTGCTCTGAGGATAGCGGCCCTTCATATTAATTCCCTAGACGATGATGATAGAACGTTGCAATATATTTAAGATCTAAAAACATCGATGCAGTGACAATATGTTACTATTTCTTGTTGTATTGAAATTCTGTATTCTTGGCATATATTATTACTGTGCCAGATCATTGGTCTTGCTCGACTGGAAACTCAAAGGGAACAGGATAAAATTGATTCACAGAGTGTCCTGCAGTCATATAATATGTAATACCCCCGGCCCTTTCTCACCTCTTGCCTTTAAATAGATGCTTGTGGCTCTCAGCCAGTGGCATCCGCCTGGATTCTACATGTGCTGACCTTTTGCAATGCGTGGAAGATATGCATCACATTCATAAAAGATGCTTTGATATCTAAAAGGGCTCAAAAAGAGGTCTGTATATGATTATAAGCTCACACACAAATCTGTGCAACATGCAACAAATATAGACATATAAAGGTGTTTAGTGGTTTATTTCTGCCTGAACCTGTCAATCAACAGGATCTCCACCCTCTGCCATTTTTATATTTGCTTGAGTGCACCAGTGGAGTCATTGAGGTTAATCACAGGCATGAGCAGCAAACACATTTTACCATCCATATCATGCAAGAAGTTTGACAGAGATACTTTTTTTTTTGCAGAAACTATACATCTACAAGCGTACATTTTATGATATAAACCGAAAAACCCTTCAGAAGTGTTGTTTAGTCGTTCAGTTGTGTCCAATTCTCCGTGACTCTATAGACTGTATTTTCTGACTGTGGCTACTTGGTCCACATACAGATTCCTCAGATGGGAGTACCAGATCATATCATCCTCCTCCTATTTAAGAACTTGACACATTTTGTTGTTATGCACACAGTCAAAAGCTTTAGAATAGTCTATGAAGCAAAAGTAAATGTTTTTCTGGTACTATTTTGCTTTATATATTATCCCTCAAATACTGGCAATTTGATCTCTTGTGCCTCTCCCTCTGGGGAACCCGACTTGCCCAGCTGGTATTTCCCGGTCCATATATTGTTGGAGTCAAACTTGTAGGATCTTAAACATTACCTTTCTAGCATGTCAAATAAGTGCAATTGTTTGATAATTGGATCACTCTTTGGCATTGTCTTTTTGCTTTTGGAATTTGGATGTAGACTTCACAAGTACTTGCTCTGAAATCCCCCAAAATATGTGTTCTATACAGAGTCGGATTTACTTATCTGGAGCCCCTAGGCTCCCTGGGTGCACAAGCTATGTGCATCTCTTTCCATGGCACTTTTTTGCACCACCAGTGTGTATATGTGTGTATATATATATATATATATATATATTAATGTTTTATAGTAAATAAATAGTACATTTGTGTTCACATTTGAACGTCAAAAAACAAGTTGCAAAACTTGTTTCCTGCTCAGAATTCTGAGAAATACAGTTATTGCACTGCATTCTGGGAAAATGGGCAAGGACATGCAAATATGCCCACAATGGCTTTGCTTGTAGTGCAACTCATTGCAAACCTGCCACTACACACCTACCCCTTTCCCCTCCTCCATAAAAGAACTTGCTCATGGCACCTGGCTAGGGAAGGCAGGGGCAATGCATGAAACCTAAACAAACTGAAATATAAATGTATTGTTATGTCAATGATACTCTCTTTGCAGAGCGGCGCCACTAGGCGGCTGCCTTGTACTCCTAGTTATATATCAGACCATCGTTCTTTTGTTTTAGCCTAAAGTGCATGAAAAACATTTGTTTTTCATCTGCTTTTATGTTGCTTTTAGTGTGTATTTTCCTGAATTTTTTGGAAGTCACACATTTTTATCATACAGTTAGCAGAGTGTGTTTTAATCATTGCAAAAATATATTTTTATCAGTCAATTGTTGCAAAAAAATATTTTATCAATGTCTGTACAAAATACATGTGGAATAGACTAACTCCAATAAAGTCATGTCCGAGAACTGCACCACTTGAGTTATGGATCTCTATGGGGAAAGCAGTTACTCCTTCTACTGGCTGAGATGGATATATTTAAAAAAAAGTGACCATCTCTTTACAACACGCTGCTGAGACATGCCACCTGATAGGCTAGGCCACTACACTGCACTTACTGCCCTACAGGGTCTGTGTCTGCATACACTGCAGAAGGCAGACCCATACAAGGACCATTTGTACAATTTTAGGCAAAAAAGCAGAGCTTATAAGCACTTCTTAATAAAATAAAGTACATAAAAGTAAATGGATACACAGGGATATTAAATATTTAGTAAAATCCAGAAACCTTCCATATCCCATTAATTATGTTTTCTCAAACATTTTTTTTGTTCAGTGGCCCTTTAAATAACTTGTGTGATCCATTTAGTGCATAGAAAGTTTTATCGCTTAACTAATCCACTTATTTTACTCACTTGCTCTTCATTTTAGTTTGAATAATGCTGATTGCATGAATGTTAACTACGCCAGCAATTATTGCCATTTTGCCCTGGAGTTTTTTTTTTTAGTATTCAAATTAATGGGATTCTTTTCAATTATGGATATTGCAGAATTTTAGCACCACTTCAAAAATCTAGTAAAGTTTCATAACCTCAATAAGTGATCAGTGTTTTCGCTGTGATGCAGATCTTGTGGAGTGCTGAACCTTAGAGATATGTCCTGGAGTGGAATACAGTATGCGGGTGATAATGATACGTGGATATCAAATTCAGATCTAATGATGAAATAGTTTGTATTAATGGTCCACATAAATTCTTAAAAAAATATGTATTATTATTATTAGAAAGAGTTGCTTGCATGGCATCTTTTGAGAAAGCCAACAAGAGCTCAGAATTTTTAACTGTAGCAATAAAACTTGGCCTTGCCTTCCACCACACTGAAATTATAAATCTTTTTTTTTTTTTTTTTTCACTCTGGCCAAGAACCGTTCTATTTTTCTGTATGTATTGTGAAAGAGTTATCCAAGGGGTAGTCCTTAGTAGGACTGAAAAGGTTAAATGTTCTGCTCAGTTGATTAGCTACATCTGGATAGACCTGATTTAAGACTGCTCCTGGAGTATGCAAGGGGCTGCTTATGGACTGATTGTTTGCAGTTTGTCTGAGCTGGACAAAGATGCACATAGTGAGACTGAAGCCTGCAGCTTGTGGCCACACAGAGCAGAGTGGAGACCTGGAGATCTGAAGAATACATGTCAGTGATTATTACAAAAAACTGTTTGTTTTGCTATACACAGTTTAGTTAGATGAGAGCTGGTTAATGAAGTAACTTTATCAGTTAAGGTAGTGTATCTGTAAAGACTAGGACTATTGCTTTCTTTAATTTGGATTGGTTTGAGAATAGTGCAGTGATGAGGGTCTTATAGTGCTTGCAGTCTTTTTATTTTATCTAAAGCACAGTGGAAATATTAGATATGCAAAAGTGGAAACAAGGGGGAA